>BQNB010002052.1:0-112770 GCA_026074375.1 Tanacetum coccineum | reverse complement strand
GAGTACTTGAATATAATCTTATAGTTGTTACATCGTACTATCGTTCGGGCTATCATAATTAAAGAGGTCATGACATGACGTTCGAGGAGTTAGGACACTTTAAATCGTAAATCCAACAACTCGTCGAAACGCCATCCGAAGAGGCCTCATTATGAAACTCCCTAGTAATATAGTACTTTGATAACCACATAATATTCTATATAGCTCAATCACCAACTAATGGTTTTGGTAAAATTGTGTTTAATAAGTTAAAACGTTTATAATTACCGTTTAGTAAAACTGGCGTAACTTTCGCGTTTTAAGCCCGATTCTCGCGTTTCTTATGTCCATCTTTTCGTATTAAGACGGGTTATCGATATTTGACATTTTCATAAAATTTTCCCCCTGATGAACAGTAACTTTTACTGTTCATGACAGACATGAGTTTTATAAATTCCGTATTTGTTGTCGTAAAACCCGTAAATGTCGTATTTTATTCGTTATAGCTCCGTTTTTAATGATTCTTTCGAGGACGTTCTCGTTTTTGAAAGTTCTATAATTTTATGAGGTTTACAAAAATATAACTTTCTGTCATGAATAGTAACTTTTATAAAAATAGTTTTATAAAAGTATTAATTGTCGTAAACTCGCGAAATTCATAACTCGTTCGTTATTAATTGAAAAATTACGATTCTTATCATTTTGGAATCCTAAAAATATGTATAATTTGTTAAAAATATCATCACTTGCTGTTTATAATTTTTATAAAAATGTTTTTATAAAAATTTACTTACGACTTCGTTTATTAACGTATAACTCGTTTTTAACGTAACTTTTTCGTTATTAATCCGTTTAACAAGTTTCTTACTTTTTCGGAATCGTCGTGAAATGTATTATCTTATAAAAATATAAAATAAATATATTTTTTAAGCACTTTGGGACAGAATGTTTGCATGACATTCATAGGTTCATTTTTGACCTTGTTTTTATGTTTTACCACTTTATACTTGTTACATAATAACCATAAGTGTTCATATTTTCTTATCATAATATAACCTTATTTTAATGATCTTATAACCTTAATATAAGTCCATAATTAACCTTGACTTGTCTTAAGTATTTCTTTAACTTGAAACATATTAATAAACTATTAAAAACCCTAATTATCCCATAATCATGTTTACACCAAAACAACATGATACAATATTTTATCATCATTTTTAACATGATATATGTAATATCACAACATATATAAAAGTAATCCATATGATCATTTCAAGTTTAAATCTCATTTTCATGATAAAATCCTAAATGGTGATTAAACTAAATAGAAATAACATATGCTTAAAAAAATGAAGATTATAAGAACATAAAGAGTTCAAGTAAACCTTATGAGGTATGATGATGATGATAAGCTAGTACTAAACCCTTGTTTAGCCACAAAACCAAAGCTTGCACAAATAATAACCCTTGTTTTCTTAACAAAACCCTAACTTCCTTTTTCTTAAGTAATACTTGGAAAAGCTTAGTCAATGCTTGGGATCACCTTAGAATAACTTATAATGGATGTGTATAAGTGTGTATGGGTTGTATAAAAATTGATATGGGTTTGTTAAAGGGGTGCTTGTTTGCCGAAGCAATATAGAGAGGAAAAGGAAGGTTTTTGTTTGATTTTTGTTAAGTGTAAAGTGTGTAAGTGTTATACTCTTATGTATAGATGTAAGTATGGTGCAAGGCATGGTCTAGGAGTCAAAGTAAGGTGCAAGTAATGGTCTTGGTCTTAGGTATGGCCTCAAGAGTCAAAGTATGTTAGGAATGGTGTGCCATAAATGAAGTATGGTGTGAAATTTGACCAAGTTGCAAGTATAATGTCATTTTTCATGTATATATTTGTATATGATGTATGATTTTCGGCAAAACAAAGATATACAATGATATATTTTGTAATTTTTATGTATTGGGTATAAAAGTGGGTATTTGTTGAAGCGTAGGAAAGTTTTTGTGGTTCCGGGAGTGCCTAAACGCAATTTATCGCGAAACGTATACACTTTACGTATCCGATAAAAATAAAATGGACAAAGTTAATAATTATCCTCAAAATAATTATATAACCCTTGCTTGATGTAAACATTTAATTGTTTGATGCCCGTTTACATTGAACGCTAATTTTTGGCGTACGCGATTTAACCTAACGTTTACAATTTTAAGCAAATGCGTACAATACAAAAGATACATTGTGAATTTATTGATGTCGTCAATGACTTGAAAACACAGGGTGTTATATTCAGGTTGAGAGAGAGTTAGCGATATCCAAAAATAGTGTATCAAAAACTGTAAGGTGGATATCATATGGGCCACGCGCCACCATAGTGAAATATGAGGCATATAACATCAATGGGTATACATTTCGTACGAAAAGTAATGATGGCATAGTTTACCAGAACAGTGGGGTTAGTGTTGAGGCAGTAGATCTTCACATATCCAAAGAAGTTGCAACCACAAGAAAAGCATTTTATTATGGGGTTTTACAAGAGATATGGGTATTAGATTACCGTTTCAGGCAAATTCCTCTTTTCAAATGTGATTGGGTTAATCACAAAGCTGGTGGGGTCAAACATGATCCTAATCTTAGTTATACATTGGTAGACCTGAATAGTTTAGGCCACAAGGATGATCCATTCATATCAGCCTCACAAGCATGACAAGTGTTTTATGTGAAAGACCAGATAGATAAAAAATTGTCTATTGTCTTTAGAACACCTACCAAGAATTACAAAGATACATATGACGAAGTCGATGAGGAATTTAGTACAGTCATTCACGAGCACAATGATAACATATTGACACGTGTAAATTGACATGACTTGGGTAATGAATCACAAAATGACTACTATCAAACCGATTGTGAAGGTATTGTTATACGAAAATCCAAGTGAAGCATGTCATGCTCAAGTTGTCACACTCGTTTAAGGATTTTATGTTTGTTGCAGAACCTACTTACGTTTTGTTTTGTTGCAAAGACTCTTGTAAAGGATTTCAACTTTATTATTAATTGTTTTTACTTCAGGTTTGGTTGATGTGTCTGTATATTTTGTTTCTTGTTTAAGATGCCAAGCAAGTGTATTTAATATGGACATAATACATTAACTACACTTGCATTAGGTTAGTTCATACCTTGTATTTTATTACATTAGCATTGCACAATATCTAATATGAAAACAAAACTCAGAAATCATAACAAGGTGACACTGTCATTATTTAAACACATTAAATCACTAATTCCAAGGCCTTGTATACTATTTGTCTTTATAATGTATAAAAAACAGCACTTACTGAAAATTGCAGGGGAAGCATAACAAGTTCTGCAATCTACATAGCCCCAACATCGTCTTAGCACATGAAAAATAAAATTATGCCACAAAAATCATCATGTAGATCAAAACAGGTATCAATGTAAACTAAAACACTGTTTGCGGATTAAAAGTTCTTATTGATGATGTTGAAGATTAATGTTGTTCAAGTTAGAGTTACTGCTATTCAAGTAAAGATAGTGCTGTTGATGATCTTCAAGGAAAATATACCAAGTGGTTAGTACTGCTTGTGTAAAAATATTATATGAAGTACATAGTTCGTACTGCTAGTGATATATATTAATACTGCGGGTTTAAGTTACTACTTCTGAGAGACGTTTCATATATACTTTTCGATTAAGGGTTTAAATCATTCTCTTGATCGATGTTCATACGTACATACTTCTCTAATCATAAACACTAACTTAAATGTCACCCTATCATCCATCAAAAACACAGCACCTAATGGCACCTCTAACGTTCGATGACTCTCATAACATGGAGCATATCTGTCCAAATCCAGATGACTAGTGAGGGTTTGATCAATTCTTAGATATTTACAACGCAAGTACAATAGATTTCTTTAAAACCATTAATACAATCATATATGTTGTCTTGTATCAAGCAAATTCTGGTCTACGGCCAAAGTAAGACAGTAAATGGGCGTGGTTCAGTTTCAAGCCCTAATTAGATGGCAAAAAGGTGTTTGTTTCGAAGAATAATAACAGGTAAACGAATAGCATTGCTGGAGAATGAGCACAGTAAATCTTTTGCTAAGTGGTTACGCGAAGAGGTAATTACTCGTATGTTGTTTATAATTGTTTGTTTGTTGCTAAATAGAAGTGAGTTGAGATAAAATGTGAAGTGTCCCTCCTGTATATGACATTAGATAGAGGTCCACCAGCACACCATTTCATTATCCCAAACACTCCTATTCTTTAATTGTTTGTTTGTTGTTCCTGCAATTTAAAGGTAATATATACTTGTAATGAAATTCAGGTTGAGAGAGAGTTAGCGATATCCAAAGATAGTGTATCAGAAACTGTAAGGTGGATATCATATGGGCCACGCGCCACCATAGTGAAATACGAGGCATATAACATCAATGGGTATACATTTCGTACGAAAAGTAATGATGGCATAGTTTATCAGAACAGTGGGGTTAGTGTTGAGGCAGTAGATCTTCACATATCCAAAGAAGTTGCAACCACAAGAAAAGCATTTTATTATGGGGTTTTACAAGAGATATGGGTACTAGATTACCGTTTCAGGCAAATTCCTCTTTTCAAATGTGATTGGGTTAATCACAAAGCTGGTGGGGTCAAACACGATCCTAATCTTGGTTATACATTGGTAGACCTGAATAGTTTAGGCCACAAGGATGATCCGTTCATATTAGCCTCACAAGCACGACAAGTGTTTTATGTGAAAGACCAGATAGATAAAAAATTGTCTATTGTCTTTAGAACACCTACCAAGAATTACAAAGATACATATGACGAAGTCGATGAGGAATTTAGTACAGTCATTCACGAGCACAATGATAACATATTGCCACGTGTAAATCGACGTGACTTGGGTAATGAATCACAAAATGACTACTATCGAACCGATTGTGAAGGTATTGTTATACGAAAATCCAAGTGAAGCATGTCATGCTCAAGTTGTCACACTCTGTTTAAGGATTTATGTTTGTCTGCAGAACCTATTTAAGCTTTTGTTTTGCTGCAAATACTCTTGTAAAGGATTTCAATTTATCTATTAATTGTTTACTTCAGGTTTGGTTGATGTGTTTGTATATATTGTATCTTGCTTAAGCTGCCAATGCAAGTGTAGTTAATATGACATAAACATTAACTACACTTGCATTAGGTTAGTTCATACTTGTATTTATACATTAGCATTCGCACAATATCTAATATGAAAACAAAACTCAGAACTCATAAACAAGGTGACACTGTCATTATTTAACACATTTAAATCACTAATACAAAGGCCTTTATACTATTGTCTTTATAATGTAATAAAAAAATCACTTACTGAAATTTCAGGGGAGCATAAACTAGTATCTGTAATCTACAATAAGCCCCCAACATCGCTTAGCACATGAAGAATAAAATTATGCCGCAAACATCATCATGTAGATCAAAACTTATAACAAAATGTAAACTAAAACATTGTTGGGATTAAAAGTCTTCTTGATGATGTTAAAGATTAATGTTGTTCAAGTTAGAGTTACTGTTGTTCAATTAAAGATAGAGCTGCTGGTGATCTTCAAGGAAAATATACCAAGTGGTTAGTACTGCTTGTGTAAAAATATTACTATTGCAAGTACATAGTTAGTACTGCTAGTGAATATATTACTACTACTGGGTTTAAGTTACTATTGCTGAGAGACTTTTCATATAACTTTTCGATTAAGGATTTAAATCATTCACTTGATCAATTTCATACTTACATACTCTGTCTAATCCTAAACCCTAACTCAATTTCATCAATCATCATCAAAACCCAGCACCAATGGCACCTCTAACGTTCGCTGACACTCATAACATGGTCACATATCTGTCCAAATCAGATGCTAGTGAAGGGTTTGATCAAATCTTGGATTTTCTCAATGCAAGTACAATCAGATATGCTTTAACCATTAATCCCACCATATATGTTTCATGTATCAAGCAATTTTGGTCTACGACCAAATTAAAGACAGTAAATGGTGTGGTTCAGTTACAAGCCCTAATTGATGACAAAAAGGTGTTTATTTTAGAAGTAATCATAAGAAGAGATCTTCATCTGGAAGATGCTAAAGGGGTTAAATGTCTGCTAAATAATGAGATTTTTGAAGAACTTGCCGGAATGGGGTATGAAAAACCTCCACCAAAGCTGACATTCTACAAGGCCTATTTTGCTTTACAATGGAAGTTTCTAATCCACACCCTTATACAATGCCTGAGTGCCAAGAGGACTGCATGGAATGAATTTAGCAGTACCATGGCCTCTGCTATCATCTGCCTAGCCATAGGAAGAAAATTCAATTTTTCAAAGTATATTTTTGAAAGCATGGTTAAAAATGTAGACAGTTCAGCCAAGTTTATGATGTATCCACGGTTTATACAAGTATTTTTGGACAATCAAGTGGATGATATGACCAGCCATCACACAAAGTATACATCCCCTGTTCTCACTCAGAATGTGTTTGCAAATATGAGGGGAGTTGGTAAAGGATTTTCTGGGAATGAGACTCCTTTATTTGACACTATGTTGGTTCAACCTTAAACTCAAGCAGATGAAGATGTTGAGATGCCTGTTGATAAAGAGTAACCAGCCACCATAAGTACTCCTTCCACATCTGAACCACAAGACCAGCTATTCACACCTCATGATTCCCTTGAACAAGAACCTACTCACTCATCACCTCATGATTCACCTCTCACTGGTGTTAACCCACCTATAAGTGAAGAGGGTAGTCTGCAACTAGCTGAATTTATGGCTTTGTGTACAACTTTGCAGAGGAAGGTTGATGCTTTGGAGAAGGACAAGCTTGCTCAAGCTACTAAAATTTTAAGTTTGAAGAAGAGGGTTGAAAAGCTAGAGAAAAGGAGAAAGTCAAAA
Organism: Tanacetum coccineum; assembly: GCA_026074375.1. Taxonomy (NCBI): domain Eukaryota; kingdom Viridiplantae; phylum Streptophyta; class Magnoliopsida; order Asterales; family Asteraceae; genus Tanacetum; species Tanacetum coccineum. The sequence goes on along the minus strand of BQNB010002052.1, from coordinate 105,829 downwards.
CCCTCAGTTCTCAGAATTGGTTCTGCAACCAGAGTGGAATCTTCAGAGGAAGCTAGTTTAGGTGCTGAGGAGAATGCATCCAAATAGGGGGGATGATTTCTGATATTGATGCTGATGCTAAGATTTCTTTGGTGGATGAGACTCAGAGGCTGGATGATGATCTGATTTTTGATACAACTGCTAATCTTGGTGGTGAAGAAGTAGTTGTGAAGCCAGTAGAAACTGGTGTTAGTGTTGCTCTTAATGTTGAAGTTAGTGCTGCTGAGCCTGCAGTTACTAATATTAGTTCACTAGTTACTACTGATAGTGTAACTATTACTACTGTTGAGCCTGTTAGTGTTGCTGCTAAGGAATTAACAGACACTGACATGATAATGGCTGAAGCATTAGCTGAATTGAGGACTTCTAAGCCTAAAGTGGTTACAACTGTCCCTATTTTAAACTTTGCTACAACAGTTACAACTACAAAACCAAAGGCTAAAGGGATTACTATTCAAGAGCCTTCAGTTACATAGAAAACAATAGTTTCATTCATAAGTTCTTCCAAAGGCAAAGCAATAATGATTAAATCTGAAAATCCAGTGAAAATAAAGGATCTAGCTGCACATGATGAACAAGTTGCTAAAGATCTTCATGATAAGTTTCAGGTTGAACTAGAAGAAGAAGCTAAAAGACAAGAAGAAGCTTCTATGGCTGCTCTTGCTGAATTACATAATGCTGTTCAAGCACAGATTGATGCTGATCAGGAATTAGCTGCTAGAGTGACTCTTGAAGAGCATGAAAAGTACACAGTTGAAGAGAGGGCAAGAATGCTAGCATAATTCATTAAGAATAGGAAGAAACAGTTGGCAGTGGAAAGAGCTGAGGCTATCAGGAGCAAACCACCTACAAAGTCACAGTTAAGAAACCTAATGATGACTTATCTAAAGAATATAGGTAGGTTTACTCATGCTTAACTAAAGCATAGAGATTTTGAAGAGATTCGGGGTCTTTACAATAAGGAAAAGGAGCTGGTAGATACTTTTGTTGCTATTGGATCTAAAGAAGATGAAAGGAGGATTAAAGACCTGAACACTAAAGCTGAAGAGGAAGGCAGTAATAAAGATGTGGATAGTAAAAATAAGAGAAAGAAAAGGATTAGGATGAAGAAGAGCTCTAAAAAGCAAAAGATTGATGCTGATTTTAAAGAGGAAGAACAACTAAAAACTTTTCTGAGTATAGTTCCTAATGAAGAAGAAGCAATTGATTATGAAGTTCATGACAAGAGGTATCAAATTGTTGACTGGAAGTCTGAATTTTATCATAATGATAGATATGGAGAACCTCATGACTATTATAGAGTTTTTAGAGCTGATGGAAGTTCAAGATATATCAAGACTTTCACTGAAATGGTTTCAAAGTTTGATAGGATGGACTTTCTTGAGTTACATAGTCTAGTGATGCAGAGATTTAAAATAATAACTCATGAGGGAATTGATCTAATTCTGTGGGGTGACTTAAAGACTATGTTTGAGGCAAATGCAGTTGATGAACTCTGGAAGAATCAAGAAGATTAGATTCTTAAAAGCTGGAATTTGTATGAAAACTGTGGAGTTCATATTTTGATGCTAGAAGATGGTACTGAGTTTCACATGCTAGCAGAAAGAAAGTATCCACTTACAAAAGAAACTCTTAAGAAGATGTTAGTTTTGAGATTGACAGCTGAATCTGAAAGTGAAGCTGCTTTTGACTTACTTAGGTTTATTCAGAAGCAGATAGATGAAATGTGAAGTAAAGATGTGTTTGGATACATCCTCCTCATGATCAAGATGTTGCATATGAAGAAACTTGATGATTGACAAGGTAAATATCAAGTTTAGGGGGGGATTGTTAGGATTTAAAGGCTTCATATTAGTTTTGGAGTTTCTGCTGTTGGTTCAGAGTTACTACTGTCAGTTAAAGATTAGTGCTGCTAGTTGAAGATTTTGCTGCTGCTGAAGTTTTGAAGAATTTACTCCAAGTAGTTAGTGCTGTTAGAGTAAATATTAATACTGTCTTTGTAAGTTAGTACTGTTAGTATGTTAGTACTGTTTTGTATAAGTTAGTGCTGTTATGTATCAGTTAGTTTGGATTTATCCAAGGTAACATACTCTTTACAAGCTAAGGAATAGATCTAGGATTGGGTTCAACATCAAATTAGACTCAAACTAATAGTCTGAACTCAATTCATGCAGTGAATATCAAATTAGACTCAAACTAGATAGACTATAAAATCCCATATCTAACCCCTCAAAATTACATAAGTTATCAGAAATGTGTGACCATATGTATCGAATTGTGACTACACTTAAATAATGTGTGACAAAATATGACTCTATGATTTAGACACCTAAATAAATACTTCATGTGACCATATATAACATCTTGAATTTAGTCACACAAACACTCAATGTGACTAATATCAAGGTTAATGATAACTGAGTTCACATTTTGCTATAAATCCCTCTTGAATACATTTCCCCTCTCAATTCATTATCCCAAACACCCCTTAGCTGGAATAATAACTAAGACTTTGGTAATCTAAATGTTAGACTAAATGGTTCATTGCAAAATCATGTAGATACTACTAAATGCGATTCCAGATTATACACAACTATAGGTATTGCAGGCGCCAATTTCCAGCTGACCCAAACAGCTTGATTCTAGTGTGCAAAGCATATGGTTAATAACTTATTAATCATCCCTCGATCTAAACGAATATACTATTGAAATATAAGCTAATCCAATCAACTAAAAATGATTTCTTAATAGATAAAGTAAGCATTTTTTTACAGAGTCTTGGTGCTTGGCTAAGCTTATTGACTAAGAATGCAGTTAACAGCTTCTTTATTGAATGCTAATTCATGACCATTTGAAAAAGCTTATGCATAATAACTTATCATACCGTAACCAAACTAAAACTATTAAGTGAAACAAAAAGCAAGTGAAAATGGTTCCTTAATAGATATGGCAATCATAAGAATACTGAGTAAATGGCAATTACAACAGTAAAAAAACTAGCATAATATATAAAATGAAGAACAATTTAAGATGACCATAGAATATAAATTTCCATTCCATTTAACCATCTGTTACATATTCATTTCAAGTGAAAAGAACTACAAAAGATGCTTAGATTGACAGTAAGTTAAAGATTATAACTAAATAAACCTAGGCATACTACACGCCCACATATATACCCAACCAGCTCCAACCAGCTTCATCCGCAAAAATAAGAAACATATGCATAAAACCCAAAACCCATCACACCTAATCTTATCCACACAAATCCATTATAGTAGAATGAACTTTTAGCTCTTTAACACCATCAAAATTTCCGTCCGCAAGCTGGGTCAAACGAGACAGCTTAAGCTCCAACCTATCCTTACTTTCCTTAAAACAATCAATAGCATCCTTCCAACATCTTTGTCACTCTTGCTCTTCAACTCACGAATCGTTGTACGCACCCTTGTTAGACTAGCCTTAACATTAGCAATCTTATCACGAATATATTTTGTAAAAGCCTCCTCCTTAGCAATCTGCTACTCAAAGAAAATCTTCATCACCTTTGATAACTCTGTCTTACCACTAAGAGCAATGATCTCATCTAAAATGGGAGTGGGTGTGACATTCGAACTGCAACATGATGATGACATGGATGAATTAAGTGTTTAAATTAAAGTCAAATGGTTTTTTTATCAGTTGTGGTTTTTTGATCATGGGTGAAGATGATATAGGGTTTTGTTTTGATGACTTTATCGATTAGGGCAAATGAAGCATATACGAGTATATTTATATATGCATTGAATATCAAATTAGACTCAAACTAATAGTTTAAACTCAATTCAGGTAGTGAATATCAAATTAGACTCAAACTAGATAGACTATAAAATCCCATATCTAACCCCTCAAAATTACATAATTTATCAGAAATGTGTGACCATATGTATCGAATTGTGACTACACTTAAATAATGTGTGACAAAATATGACTCTATGATTTAGATACCTAAATAAATACTTCATGTGACCATATATAACATCTTAAATTTAGTCACACAAACACTCAATGTGACTAATATCAAGGTTAATGATAACTGAGTTCACATTTTGCTATAAATGATAGTCACATGAATATTTCACAATGCGACTATTTTGAATGTATTGGTCACATATAATACCCTTATAATGTGGCCATAAGCATAATTTAGATACACATTTGTGATATGGTGTGGCTATTGTAAAGCCTATAGTCACATGATCATGCTATAATTAAATGTGACTATACACATTAGGTTTTGGCAAGCAAACACACAATAAACTTTAGACACACATATTAACTTACGTGACCATATGTATCGAATTTTGGTTACACTTAATCATGTATGTCTATGGTTTAGTGTGACCAAATATGACATTTGGTCACACTGTTGAAGTGTATGACATATATTTATTACTTTTTAATGTATATCGTGACTAATGCTTCAAACTTACTTTTCAGTTGTCACACATTTCAAATTCATATGTGGCTAAATATTCAGCAAAAAATAGCAGTCACTTTTAAATAATGTGTGACAAACTTGACTATATGATTTAGCCATATACACAATTACTTCATGTGACCATATATGGATTCTGGTCACACTGTTCAATTGTGTGACATATATTTGTCACATATGTATATATATAGTGTGACTAATTTTTCAAACTTATTTGTATCTGTCACACGTCCCAAATTATAAGTGACTAAATAATCAACAAAAAATTACCAGTTAAGTCTAGTCACATAAATATTCAAATGTGTGACAATGAAATTTTTAAATGGTCACACAAAATGAGTTCAAGTGTGGCTGTTTATTTTATCCTGATACATTTAGTCACATAAATATCTGACTGTGTAGCCGTTCAAAAAATAGCATGTGTGACGAAATCCTAGATTTGTACTAGTGGTGTGTGCTTAACCGTTTCTCGTTAGCAATTTTTGTTCCGGAGGTGATATGTATCGCATGTTAAAAATTACTTCACAGAGTAGCCAACGTTGACGGCTATACTACTCGTATAATTTTGTAAGTTGACTATCATCCTTTAATTAACAACCATTTAAGGGTTATCCATTTTAATCTCTGCTATTATCCAAATCATCAATAGCTATGTCCGTTGCTACTGGTTACGGGAAAGAACCTGAACCATCCACCTCCTCATCCGTTCAATTGTCACAACAATGTCGTCACTTCAAACTTTTTGATATTTTGTTAGCAACAAAAAACTTTGATGAATCATTAATAATTGGTAAGGGTGGTATACAGAGGTACCATCTCTAATAGATCTACAACTGTTCTTGCTGCGATTAAACGGTTGGATCCTAGCTTAAATCAGGGGCACCTGAGTTTTGGGCTGAAGTTGAGATGCTTTTGAAGTTTCGGCACTGTAATCTTGTGTCACTGTTTGGTTACTGTAATCATGAAAAGGAGATGATACTAGTGTATGAGTATATGCTAAATGGAACACTTAAAGATCATCTCCATAGACTCAGTACCTCTCTTTCTTGGATTCAGCGACTCAAGATCGGCATAGGTGCGGCTCGCGGATTACACTATCTTCACACCGGTATCGGAATTAAGGTTGGGGTTATACATCTTGATATCAAGACCTCAAATATTTTGTTACATGAAACTTGGGCAGCTAAAGTTTCAGATTTTGGGTTGTCAAAACTTGGCCAAACAAATCAGCTATCCACTCATGTTAACACAGTTGTTAAAGGTACTTTTGGTTATCTAGATCCAGATTATTACGCAACAGGAAAACTGTAAAGGAAGTCTGATGTGTATGCTTTTGGGGTGGTATTGTTAGAAGTGCTCTGTCGGAAGCGTGCAATGTTTGAAATTGACGAACAAGCTTTTAATTTAGGGATATAGGCTCAAGAATCTATCAGAGTAGGCAATTTAAAAAAAATCATAGATCCTGATTTAAGGGGTCAAATATCCTCAAAGTGTATGAAGGAGTTTGTTCGAATTGTAGAGAGATGTTTGCACATGTATCCCAAGCAGCGTCCTGTTGGGATTTAACAAACTAGGTAACCAGTTTAGCTATGAGTACGGAGCGGAATGGATCTAGTTTTAGCACATAGGATTAACACATAATTAAAGGGAAGTAAACTAACCTTTTAAGCTTTTAGATCCTGAATAAGCAGTTAAATTACTGCCTCTACGGTTGCTTACACAAACACGTCAACCGAGTATGAGTTGATTGCTAGTCTACCTTCACAAACAAACACCACGCGTTATAACCGAATCCAAATGCATCTAATAAGCTTGAACCGAAAACCAATAAACCCTAAATCGGTTAGGGTTTGAACCGAAAACCAAAGCACCAAATTCGGTTGGGGTATTAAGCCCAAACTGAAAAACCCTTAAATGGGGTTTTGTAAATCGTCGAGCTGGGAGGATCTCCAAACAAACACCTTGTAATTATTCTTGAATCGTCGAGAGGAGGTACAAGTAAAACCAAAAACCCTTGTGGGGTTTGTGTCGAATTCGGTGGGGAGAGGAGACAAACCAAAAACCCTTGTTGGGTGAATTCGGTCGAACAAAAGGGAGGAAAAGGAGAACCAAAACAATTAGGGTTTTAGGGATTTGTTATTGTTGTGAATGAATGAATAATAAGGTGTGGGGTATGTGTTTATATAGGCACATAACCCTAATGTTATTCTTGTACAAAAAGGAAAACAAGTTTCCTTTTTCCCTCTTCCTTTAACCCCATAACCGAACAAACACCCCTCCTAGAACCTTCATAGGAGTCGGCCAAACCAAGGCACCCTTCAGGTTCGGGTTTTGTTCGTTTAAGTCTCTTGGGTTTATAATTTAAATATTAGTTATGCTTATTAAACAATTAATGGTAATAACGATTATTTAAATACTAAACGTGAAGTAAAACATACTCTAAGTGTTTAATGTGTGTGCCCCCAATAGGCTCACGTATTTCTAACGTATAACTTGCGGAACCGACTACCATATTCCAACAGCTCCCACTTGGAAGCCAGAGTAGCAGGCTTGCAGATATACTGATAATTGGCAACGTCTAGCAAACACACACAATTACCTTTATATTAGAAATACTTGATATAAAGTTTCAGGAAACATCTCAGCTTATAATGGTTAGTTTATTTCTTGCTTTAATCATCATCCTTTTGTTACAGATACCGTTAAACCATGGATATGGATCCTAACTCATTCCATATAGTTCAACATTATGTTTCTCGTTATAGAAATAATTCAGATTTACCAAATGTAATCGAATCATCTTGTATTACCCTTTGGGCACGGCCATGAAATTATCTAATTAATTCTGGAGAGGGCCTATGGTATCTTTCTGCACATATCAAGTGGAGGAACAAATTCTTAGTTAACTACAAGTGTTGTGGATGCTGCTTCACATCACTTCCAATAATAGCTTTTATGACTACCTTATTCAGGATAGCGTTTTACTTAGACTAAAAAGTGATATCCATACATACAGAACTTGCTTGCATCTCAAGTCTAAGGACGACTTTTAAACCATTTTTCAAAATTTACCCATGATAGGGATCCAAAAGTAAATATTCGAAGGTGGGGTATCCAATATGCATTCCTTGTGAATACACATGAGTTTGGCGGGAACAATCCATATTTTTCAAAAAATATAACCAACACTCACATTTGTCTTACATAACAATATTCTCATATTGTTAACTGACAATGGACATATTTAGAATGATAAATCATTCAAGGATTTAAACATGCAAATATAGAATAACAGTTATTATATGAACAAAAAACAAACACCAAGTATCTTTTATTCATCAGAAAGTAAAAACTGTCGTACAATTCCAAATTATCCAAATACTAATAAACACAAATTTACATGAGACTACTAGCTGGTATCATTCCTATTTTCTCAGTCAATTCAGACTATTTAGGAAATGCTAAAGCCTTTGTAAAAGGGTCAGCTAAGTTGTCATCTGTGTCAACTTTTTCTATCTTTACATCACCCATTTCTATGGTTTCTCGAAGATAGTAAACTTTTGCACGAAAATATCTTGCACCTTTAGTGACTCCATGATATTTCTCTATTGCTATGACTCCAGTATTATCACAATACATATTTATGGGTTCTTCAATTGTGGGAACAACACTAAGCCCAGAAGTGAATTTACGAATCCATACAGCCTCTTTTGATGCGTCAAAAGTAGCAATATATTCAACATCTGTAGATGAGGTTTCAAAAATACTTTGCATTGTGCTTTTCCAGTCAACAGCACCTCCATTTAAAACGAATACATATCTAGTCTAAGACTTCATGTCATCAGCATCCGTCAGATATCCAGCATCAGTGTAGCAAGAAACCCTGAGCTCTCGTTTCATATCACCTCCGTAAACAAGAAACATATCTTTAGTATTGCGAAGATACTTCAGAATGTTCTTAACAGCAGTCCAATGAGCATCACCTGGATTCTGTTGAAATTGACTTGTTATGTTCTAAGCGAATGTAACATCAGGACGAGTATATCTCACAACATACATAATCAATCCAACAGCCAAAGCGTATGGGATATTTTTCATGCGCTGAATTTCAACAGGTGTTAAAGCACATTGAGATTTACTAAATTTTATCTTTTCTTACAGTGGGATCGTTCCACCTTTGGAATTTCCCATATAAAATATTTTCAAGATTTTCTCAATGTAAGCACTTTGAAATAAACCAATTAATAACTTCGATCTATCTCGGTAGATCTTGATTCCAAGAATATATGCAGCTTCTCCTAAATCTTTCATAGCAAAACATCTTTCAAGATAGGATTTTACATCTTGTAACATTGGAATATTGTTTCCCATAATCAATATGTCATCAACATATAAGATTAGGAAAGTGACACAACTCCTACTAGCTTTTACATATACACATGGCTCATCACGATTTTGACTAAATCCATATTTCATAATTTCATCATCAAATCGTTTATACCATTGCCTAGATACTTGCTTAAGTCCATAAATGGAATGTTTGAGCTTGCATACTCAGTTTGGATATTTCTGGCTGACAAAACCTTCAGATTGCTCCATGTATACCTCTTCATTAAGATATCCATTTAGGAAGGCAGTTTTGACATCCGTTTGCCAAATCTCATAGTCATAAAACGCAGCTATGACTATAAGAATCCTAATAGCTCTAATGTCTGCAATAGGAGAAAAGATTTCTTCATAATCAATCCCTGGGGTTTGAGTAAAGCCCTTTGCTACCAGACAAGCTTTATAGGTGTGTACAACTTCATCCATGTCGGTCTTCTTTTTGAAGAGCCACTTATGACCAACGGTTTTTCCGTCAGGAGGAAGATCAACTAACTCCCAGACTTTGTTATCTTTCATGGATTGCATCTCCACATTCATAACATTAAGCCATTTGCCAGATTTAGGATCCAATAATGCAGCTTTATAATTAACGGGTTCATCGAGATCCCCTAACTCATGTTCCTCAGCATCGACGTATAAACACATTCGATCTGAGGCACGACGTGTCCTAGTAGACCTATGAATGGGATTGATATCACTTTGAGGTTCATTAATTTCTTGATCATCCTCATTACGATTTAAGCTAGTGTCTAAAGAAGGATATGTATCTTCTTCTTGAATAATTTCAAGATCTTTTAGACTCCCACTTGCTTCATGATCTATTACATCATTCTCAAAGAACTCAGCATTCTGGGCAACAAAGACTTTGTTCTCGGGTGGGTAGTAGAAAGATTATCCCATTGTTTCCTTTGGGTATCCTACAAAGATACACTTAAGAGCTCTGGGTTCTAGTTTGTCAAGTTTGGTAAGTGTATCACGCTTAACAAGTGCCTCACAACCCCAGACTTTTAAGTAAGACAGCTTAGGGGCTTGCCTATGTCATACTTCCTATGTTGTCTTATCAACCTTCTTAGTTGGAACCATACAGCAGACTCAAGGGCATAATCCTAAAAGGACTTTGGAAATGTATTTTGACTCATGATGGATCAAACCATGTCTAGTAGTGTTTGATTTCTCCTCTTTGACACACCATTATGTTGTGGCGTGTAAAGAGGAGTTCTATAGGCAATAATCCCATGACCCCTTAGATGATCCAAAAACTCTTGACTCATATATTCACCTCCACGATCAGAATGTAGTGATTTTATGGTTTTCCTGAGTTGGTTTTCTACTTCCTTTTGAGCCACTTTGAAAGTTTCAAACACTTCATGTTTATGTTTAAGCAAGTAAACATATCCATAATGACTAAAGTCGTCAGTAAAAGTGACGAAGTAGTTTGCTCCTTGTCTTGACATAATCTTAAATGGACCACATACATCGGTGTGGATTAGTCCAAGTAGATCTTTGGCCCTTTCCACTTGATGTGAATAAGGTTTTCTTGCCATCTTTCCAGACATATAAGCAACACATTTGTCAAAAGACTTGATGTCAGTTGAATCGAGAAGTCCATCGTATTACAACTTCTCTATGCGTTTCTTGTTAATGTGTCTAATACGACAATGCCACAAGAGAGCAGAGTCCAAGTTAAGCTTGGCTCTTTTATTGCTAACAGCAAACATAGAACTATCATTTGTATTTGAAGAAGACATAACAATTTCATAAATATTATCCCGTGGGATAGCATTAAAATAAATCAAATTATTCATAGAAACAGAAATTGAATTATCATTCTCAAAGCGGTTAACAAAACTAGGAATGGCAATGGGGCGGGTTTGGGGCTGGGCGACCACCCTCCATCCCCAAATCCGATTAGCTAATAAACATAGATTTACATGAGACTACTAGCTGGTATCATTCCTATTTTCTCAGTCAATTTAGAATGTTTAGGAAATGCTAAAGCCTTTGTAAAAGGGTCAGCTAAGTTGTCATATGTGTCAACTTTTTCTATCTTTACATCACCCATTTCTATGGCTTCTCAAAGATAATGAACTTTTACGTGAAAATGTCTTGCACCTTTCGTGACTCCATGACCTTTCGCTATTGCTATGGCTCCAGTATTATCACAATACATATTTATGGGTTTTTTAGTTGTGGGAACAACACCAAGCCTAGAAGTGAATTTACAAATCCATACAGCCTCTTTTGATGCGTCAAAAGCAGCGATATATTCAGCATCATACTTTGCTTTGTGCTTTTCCAGTCAACAGCACCTCCATTTAAAACGAATACATATCCAGTCTGAGACTTTATGTCATCAGCATCCGTCAGATATCCAACATCAGTGTAGCAAGAAACCTTGAGCTCTCATTTCATATCACCTTCGAAACAAGAAACATGTCTTTAGTATTACAAAGATACTTCAGAATGTTCTTAACAGCAGTCCAGTGTGCATCACATGGATTCTGTTAAAATCGATTTGTTATGTTCTGAGCGAACGTAATCGATCCAACAGCCGAAGCGCATGGGATATTTTACATGCGCTGAATTTCAGCAGGTGTTGAAGCACCTTGAGATTTACTAAATTTTAGCTTTTCTTACATTGGGATCGTTCCACCTTTTGGAATTTTCTATATAAAATCTTTTCAAGATTTTCTCAATGTAACCACTCTGACATAAACCAATTAATCGCTTTGATCTATTTCGGTAGATCTTGATTCCAAGAATATATGCAGCTTCTCCTAAATCTTTCATAGCGAAACATCTTCCAAGATAGGATTTTACATCTTGTAACATTAGAATATTGTTTCCCATGATTAATATGTCATTGACATATAAGATTAGGAATGTGACATAACTCCTACTAGCTTTTACATATACACATGGCTCATCACGATTTTGACTGAATCTAAATTTCTTAATTTCATCATCAAATCGTTTATTCCATTGCCTAGATGCTTGCTTAAGTCCATAAATAGAACGTTTGAGCTTGCATACTCGGTTTGGATATTTTTGGCTGACAAAACCTTCAGGTTTCTCCATGTATACCTCTTTATTGAGATATCTATTTAGGAAGGCAGTTTTGACATCCATTTGCCAAATCTCATAGTCATAAAATGCAGATGTGGCTATAAGAATCCTAATAGCTCTAATGTCTGCAACAGGAGAAAAGGTTTCTTCATAATCAATCCCTAGGGTTTGAGTGAAGCCCTTTGCTACTAGACGAGCTTTATAGGTGTGTACAGCTCCATTCATGTTGGTCTTCTTTTTAAAGAGCCACTTATGACTAATGGTTTTTCCATCAGGAGGAAGATCAACTAACTCCCAGACTTCGTTGTCTTTCATGGATTGCATCTCCACATTCATATCATTAAGCCATTTGTCAGATTCAGGATCCAACAATACGGCTTTATAGTTAGCGGGTTCACCGAGATCCCTTAACTCATGTTCCTTAGCATTGACGTATAAACACATTCGATCTGGGAACAGCATGTCCTAGTAGACCTACAAATGGGATTGATATCACTTTGAGGTTCATCAATTTCCTGATCATCCTCATCATGATTTAAGCTAGTGTCTAAAGAAGGATGTGTATCTTCTTCTTGAATAATTTTAAGATCTTCTAGACTCCCACTTGCTTCATGATCTATTACATCATTCTCAAAGAACTTAGCATTCTGGGCAACAAAGACTTTGTTCTCGGGTGGGTAGTAGAAAGAATATCTCATTGTTTCCTTTGGGCATCCTACAAAGATACACTTAAGAGCTCTGGGTTCTAGTTTGTCAAGTTGGTAAGTGTATCACACTTAACAAGTACCTCACAACCCCAAACTTTTAAGTAAGACAGCTTAGGGGCTTGCCCATGCCATACTTCGTATGGTGTCTTATCAACCTTCTTAGTTGGAACCATGTTGAGAATGCGTGTAGCAGACTCAAGGGCATAATCTCAAAAGGACTTTAGAAGAGTAGTTTGACTCATCATGGATCGAACCGTGTCTAGCAGTGTTTGATTTCTCCTCTCTGACATACCATTATGTTATGACGTGTAAGGAGGAGTTCTATGGGCAATAATCCCATGATCCCTTAGATGATCCAAAAACTCTTGACTTATAGATTCACCTCCACGATCAGAACGTAGTGATCTTATGGTCTTCCCGAGTTGGTTTTCTACTTCCTTTTGAAACACTTTAAAAGTTTCAAACACTTCATGTTTATGTTTAAGCAAGTAAACATATCCATAACGACTAAAGTCGTCAGTAAAAGTGACAAAGTAGCTTGCTCCTTGTCTTGACATAATCTTAAATGGACCACATACATCGGTGTGGATTAGTCTAAGTAGATCTTTGGCCCCTTCCACTTGATGTGAATAAGGTTTTATTGCCATCTTTCCAGACATACAAGCAACATATTTTTCAAAAGACTTGATGTCAGTTGAATCAAGAAGTCTATCGTGTTGAAACTTCTCTATACGTTTCTTGTTAATGTGTCCAAGACGACAATGCCACAAGAGAGCAGAGTCTAAGTTAAGCTTGGCTATTTTATTGGTAACAGCAAACATAGAACTATCATTTGTATTTGAAAAATACATAACAATTTCATAAATATTATCCCGTGGGATAGCATTAAAATAAATCAAATTATTCTTAGAAACAGAAATTGAATTATCATTTTCAAAGCGGTTAACAAAACCATCCTTATACAAACGTGAAACTGAAATGATGCCTCGTGTAATAGAGGGAGCAGAATGACAATTGTGTAAGATTAAAACAAGTCCACTAGGAAGACACAAATGAAATTCTCTAATAGCGTCAACTGTTGGACGATGACCATCGTCCACGTATAGACTTAAAGCTCCTGGCTTTAGTTTCCTACTTCCCCTGAGACCCTGAGTAGTTATACAGATATGAATACTACAACTCGTATCGTAAACCCAATATGTACTAGGAAAAGAGTAGAGTTCTATGGTGAAAATACCTAAAGTGCTAGCTCCTTGAGATAACTTCTTATTTTTCATCAACACGGTGAGATAAATAGGACAATTCCTTCTCCAATGACCTACTTCACCACATTGGTGTCAGATCACGTCCTTCGCAGGATTATCTTTCTTGGGTGTTGGAGGATTCTTGGGTTTGGGAGCAAAAGGTGGTGCCTGTACAGGTGCATAGCCCATCTTTGCTTTGCCTTTTCCTTGATTCTTTTTAGCAGCTTTATGCTATTTTTTCTTCTAGTTTTTCTGGATCCTTCCTGCTCTTATAGCATGAAGAGCAGGTGCAACTTCTTTTGGAGGCAAAGTTTACTCATGTAGCTTCAGCATAGCATGCAACTCAGTTACGGTCTTCCCCATGCTATGAATGTTGTAATTTTGCACAAAACCATCATATTCCTTTCTCAGTGAGACCAAGATAAGACTGACAGATAATTTTTGAGTCATAACATGACTGAGACGTTCCTAGTTGTCTATATAGCTCTTTATTTAGAGAACGTAAGAGCTAACAGACTGCCCTTCTTCTTGTTTGCACATGTGGAATTCTTGCACGGTCTGAAGAAGTTCCTGATCTTCCTGTTGTACATACAACGTTTTCAGTTCCTTAAGCATATCATATGCACCAAGGTGTTCCAGATTCTTTTGGATATCTGGGTCCATGGTCATAAGCATAAGCCCATCAATTTCCTTATGAGCCATGACCCAAGCTTGATGCGTGGTCACGACATCCAGAGGATTTGTTTGTCCAGCAGGTGGAACTGGCAGAGTAAGAATTTGTTGCTCCAAGAATGATAACTTATCTTCAGTAGAGAGCACAATCCGAAGATTGCGATACCATTCCATAAAGTTGTTTCCAGTTAATAATTGTTTTTCAAACAACGACCTAAATATCGAATTGTTTACTACGGTGGTAGTCATCTACAATTTAGAAAAAGTTCAATTTTATTAGTATTTTCGATAATTAAATTCTTAATAGAATTAACTACCCAATTAATTTACTAATTAAGACTAAGACCCAACTTGACCTACCATTTATTAACAAAGGTCTGACAAATACGAAAACAAGTAGGGCAAGATGTAAGCGACGAGCGTTAATTGCATTTGATGCAACTCTTAGATTTATGAGACCGATCTAGATATTAGTAAACATGTAATAATGTCAAGAGCATGTTTAGTTCTCATCTTATGCCTCGAGCACGAGTTCTGACCAGGACTACCCGATTTAAGTCTACCAAGCAAGAACGCGCAAAAATAGTTAGAGGTCTGACCAGTGAACCATAATTGCCATAGGTTGGAATGACCCTGAGGTCTGACCAGAGCGGCCAAGCCAAATGCACGTGTTCTTGGTTGGATGGCATTGACTTAAAACTTTCATATGGGGTATTCACATAAATGTGTTAAAAGCGTATACAAAGAGGCATGCAAAACAACTTTGTAGCACTTAATTTTTAAAAACCTTTTATAAATGACATTATAGTGATACCAAGAAGAAGATAAAGGAGAAGTCAAAAATTGTGACTTTGATTTTCATATCCTTTGTCTTCTTCTTGGTATCAACAGTACAAAAAGTTGGGGAAACCAAGTGGTTTCACTTTTGATCGACTTGATACATTAACAAGAACTATGTGTTCTGATGTTTATTCGTACCCTAATTAGGGTTTCCTGATTTACAATGGTTGTTTGGTTTTTGGTTCAAGTAATTAAGCATACACCATCGATGTTTGGAGCTCGTGAAGTTACGACTAGCGATTGGTTGCTACTTTTCGATTCGTGTTGTGTGGCGTGCGCGCGCTACGAATGTGGTAAAATAACCACTACGATTTCAAGATCAAGCTCCGGTGTTAGTTTAAGTGATTTAACTCAATAAATAAAAATGTTATTAAATTAACTTGTTAATTTAATTGTTTAATCTATATGCTAAAACTAAATCCATTCCCGTTGCGTACTCGTAGCTACTTGGTTACCTAGTTGTTAAATCCCAACAGTGGCATCACGAGTTAACACGTTTTGGCATGTAGTTGGTTACACATCTCTCTAGAATGATAATCATATCTGAATTGTCAACACCTAGATTAATTATCACATGCTTGTCTGCTGCGCTTTATATTTTATTTATTGTTTTCTTGCAAATATGGCAAAGATTATGCAAATCCTTGCCATAATTAAATAAAATTTGTAAATCTAGATCTTGAAAACTATTAATTGTTAATATAATAAAAAGTGGAATAAATTAAACTGTTATTTCATAATCTAGATCGATATATACTCTATATCATTAGAAACATGGGGGGGGATTTTTTTATAAAGTAAATCACAGCAAGAGAGGTGCGACCGAGAGGACGAGGGTGGAGAGGTATTTTATATGGTAATAGCGCATCAGAGGATGAGAGGTGGGAAATTAGATCTTTTAAATATTTAGTTTGCTTTTGTTTCCTTTTTTCGGCCATAAGACCTACTCAATCACTGATGAATGGGGCGATCTAGGCACATTGATGAAAACCTAGTGAGGGTCTTATGGTTCTCTAATTGGGGAAGACTCGCAAGAAACTCGGATCATACAGTGTTTACATGTTTTATTTAATGTCATCTTTCATATTCGTCTGCTTATGTGTATATTTTTACTTGATTACTCGTTTACACGCCTAATATGTATGCAATACGGACTAATACTTATAAAGAAAGATATATTATACACAATAGCGAGCGTTAATATACACGGCCGTATACATGTTTCATTGTGACCTGCTAGTATTTCATGGAAAAACTTGATTTTTGAGGGTAAAAACATGAACTATAAACTATTTAAACTGTGATTTGCAAGATATTTAAAACTGAGATTATGGATTATTGAAAGTACGGCTCAACCACTAGAACAAACTATAAGAAGTAGATTAAGGCAAAATCCCTAAAGAATCCGAGGTTTTTAATAATCTCGCACTGACCTTGTTCTCCGCTTCTTTTTTGCGTTCGTTTAGTATTTACCGTGAACAATGTATCACTATAATGTCCATTATAAAAGGTTTTTCTTAATAATTAAGATGCTACAAAGATGTTTTGCATGCCTCTTTTACGACGCTTATACACGACATCTATGTGAAATGACCCCATATAAATTTTTAATGCAATTCCAGCCAACCATGAACCGCCGATTTGGGTTTGTTCCCGCTCTGTGTACAGACCTCAGGTCCATTCCAACCCATGGCAAAATTTGGTTCACGGGTCAACCTCTGCTAATTTGCGCGTTCTTAGCTTGGTGGGGACTTAAATCGGTAGCTTGTCAGACCCGAGTCGAGCGTGCGTGTGCATAAGATGAGAACTAAATATGCTCTTGACATTATTACTTTTGTTGTTGGTTTTTATTATGTTTACTAATGTCTTGACAATCTCATATAAAAATCTAAGAGTTGCATAAATGCAATAACGCTCGTCGCTTACCCATGCCCTACTTGGTTTTTCGTATTGGTCCAGACCTTTGTTAATAAAGTGGGAGGTCAAGTTGGGTCATAATAGTCTTTAATTAGTAAATTAATTGGGTGTTTAATTCTTTAAGAATTTAATTATCGGAAAAATATCGAAAATTGAACTTTTCATGTTCTGATTAATTGGTTAATTGAGCAACATAATTCTAAACCAAAGTTTGTTTTTAGGAGTTTAGAAAACAAAACATAGTCTCTTTATCTAGTCGAAAGAGTGAAAGACTTAATATATTACTCCTATCTCTTCTCATTGTTTACCAGAATAAGAGATAGGGTTATAATTGAATTTTTTCCTCAATATATTTAAACTCACTTTAAATCTTTCATTAACCGTTTTCAGTTTATGAAATATATGACAAGATAAATATTTTTTGTGTAACTAAGTACATTTTGTCTATAACTATCCCCGCGCGCGCGAGAAACGACAATCCTGCAACTTGTTACATGTATGAGTTTAAACCGCAAGAGTAATAGAATAATTGCTAGCAGTATTCTAGGTAATTTTTTTTTGGACTCGTGCGAGTCAATTACCTAATAAGTGCTGCGCGCGCGAGCGTCGCAGAGGGGGGGTGAGTGTGCGAGCGTGCAGACCGATTAAGAGGAAATGCATGCTAAATGTTCAAGTTTAATGAAAGCATGAATGGCTAAGACCCCTCATCTACATAAGTAGAAATTCATAACTCGGTTCAATACCTAAGTACATGCTACTGTAGTCATTTTGAGTGAATAGGAAAGTATATAATCGCTATTTGCTTTCTGCTGGTAATGTAACACTTACAATGTTGACAAATCCAGTGGGAGCTTTGCGTTTTATTACTGAAAAGACATTCATGTAATGTTGTCAATTTCAGTGGGAGCTAACAAGCTTACGAGCGAGCGCTTTTAGGTAACCTCATATTCTATCTAGCCTTGCTTTTAAAATTCATTCTTCCAAATATGAACGACCGTAGTTTAAGAAAATGCATTTTTATTTTTATAGAGAACTCCGTTGCACTTTCCGATGTTGCTTACCGAGAACGTTATCTATAGAATAAATAATCCCATCAATTCCTATCCTTATTAAACGTTATGGTTCAAAATCTACTTGTAATATCTATGACACTATCATATTGTTTATACTTTCGAGCGCGTGTCGTATTGTATTAAATAATGTTGTCATGTACACAAGTGGGAGAAATCTTAAGTGTGTGCAAGGAACAACATATAACGATATGATTATTGGTTTCTGCTAACCCGCAAGTAAAGGAAGCTAATCATTTTAACTAGAACTTAAACACACAAGATGTTTGTTAGTCATATTACAATTAAATGTCAAGAATAATATGAAGGGCTACTCAACATTTTTGAAAACTGTTTAGTCAATAGACATATGGTTAAAATATATAATCATAATTATTAAGTATACAATTAAGCGAGAGAGCAATATTCTATTGAACTCATAGTTTGCGTTCATAATTACTTTAGTTAGAATAATATATGTTCTTGTTAGACATAATTATAAACCTTGATATAATCATGACACATAACATAAATAAGTATTGTAAACTTGTATGTCTTTCTTAATTAACACATGACACGAGACGGTCCTTGAAAAAAAATATCAAAGACTTATAAGGTATACATGACATGTTAGTTTTCTTAGAAAAACATATGAACATAGAATTATTGAACTATTCAAAGATATATAACCGTTAAGCATGCATTAGGTTTAAAATACTTTGTATTCAATTGGCTTGACCCATGGTAAGTATTTGAACCTAAAGAGAATAGTTATCTAAGGAATTCTGAGAAGTCCTCACAATTCCAATATTTCATAAGAATACCACAGTATATAGTATGATCTAAGAGTGAGATGAGAGTGAAACAAACTATTTTCATATTGGTTTGAATTTCTGATAAACTTAAATGAACTCTACACCAAAATCGATCAAGGTAGAGCGTGCGCGAGAAGAGAGAAGTGTGACCCATGGATATCTACACAATATAGTTTCAACCTAGAAGGTATTCAAGACATTATCTATTTATGGATTGGGATGAATCCCATTATGTCTTGATTAAAGTTCTGAAATTTGTTAATATCTTATGAAGCATATTATTAACAAGCTAGAGATGAGAACTGTAAAATGCATTTTGTTGTCCCAGTTAAGAACAATTTATTGTTGCTTAAATACTTAGTATTTAGAGAAGTGTCTCCTCTTACAAAAGTAAGTGGGAGTATCTATAGATCTTGAAGATATTCAAGAACAAAATACATAACCTTCTGAATTCACTTGCTGATGTCATACTAAGGTTAAACATGAAAATTGTCACACCCCCAAACGGGGCCTGGACGAAAACACGTGTCCGGGGGCGTGACGTCATAATACACATCACACAAGATACAAAGAACGACCTCTAAGGGTACGTTTAAAAATCCAACATTGTTGCATTGATTAAAATAGTTAAAGTTTTACATAGGCCCAACGATAATATGCGGAAGCGAATAAAAGGTTTTAAAGTTTGACAACGATCTTAACATAGATAATAATAATTCTTAAAAATCAGTCCAATGCAAGGCAACACCAACAAGCAAGCAAAGACATCCATAGCTAAGCACCTAAGAAAAACATGCTAAAACTGTCAACATAAAGTTGAGTGAATTCATAGGTTTGAATTTAATATTAAAAGTGAACCACAAGTTCATAGTACGCACGTGACAGTTATAACAGATACAACTTCACATAAAAAGAAATTTACGTTTGCGCTAAGCTCATGACACCGAAGCTCAATTTAAAAGGAAGCATTTTATATGCCAAATAGAGCGAGAGCCGGTGCTGCGCGCATCAAAAGAATCTGACTAGGGATCACGCTATTTACCTTCGACAATGGTATATATCCGTTTGTTCGGACCTCCAAAACTAGTAAGCGTCTATTTTACACCGTATAGGGATATATTAGTCCCAATCGATCTATTTACAACATTCGCGGCTTAAACCATACGGTCGGTTAAGCAATTGACGTTTCAAATGAAAATTCGGCATTTTTTGTGTCTATTCGCAACTTAGCAACACGAAATCAGAAAAGGAAACGTAAAGATAACTTTGTCCTAATGTTCTTGCAAAACATGCAATGTTTCTCACCCCAAAAAGTAAAGTAAAAGTAGCAAAACATGGGGCAAATGGAACTCACCTTAGCAGATGAGCAAATTATAATCACGCCAAGTTAAAAAAGATGATATAAAAAATCTAGCCACGACCTAGAAAAATAACGCGTTCTCAGAATCACTAAAAGTATGCAAAAATTGCACAATATGTTCATGCACCAAAATACATCCAAGTGAGTGATGAGAGGAGGAGGGAGGAGTGGAGCTTTAGTTTGATTATCAAATCATGATGAAATAAAATCATATAGCTCTTCGCTAAGTTTCGGCGCTTAACCAAAAATTACTAATTTTAGTAAGTTTCTATTTTAGAAAAGTTTAGTTTCAAGATGTTAATACCGTCCCCTATATTTTCTAAATTTCCATATTTTCAAAACGCAATAACTAGCCTTAATTTTTTCCCAGCTTAACTCTAATGTCCGTTTCGCTAAGTTTTTTTACAAAACTTACTATTTTAGTTACTTATCGCTTTCCCCAAAATAATGTTATTGACGTCTTTAAAATGATACTAATCAATTATATATGTTTTACCTAAATGATTCGCTATGTGTTTAGAAAGTCCAAAAAATTCCGAAAGTGACCAAAAACCTAATTTTTACTATATTTACATCAGCACAATTCAAATCGGTTATGTTGAAAAATGTTTAAAAAACAGTTGAGTATTGATCATAACTTGGCTGTTTTAAGTCCGATTTTAATGTGTGATATATGAAAAACTATCTATTCGAAACAAGCTATTCAAAAACTACTTTTACGCCTAATAAAAACATTTTTAGGTCGCTCAAAACCTCAAAAAAACTATTTTGAATCACAAGTGCACTGTTTGTGTGTCAAAGAACGCAATCAAAATCCACCCAAACTTCACAATAGTAGTTCTAATCTAGCCTTAATCTCCATTCTACATCTTAATCCATAACAACAAAACACACCTAAATATAACCTAATCCCTTCATTTTTATTGTTGCAACACTCATCAACTCTCATCTCACCAAGAACATAATATTTAACTAGTGAAATAAAGTAGTATCATTATTTATAAAATCTTGTCTTTAAAATCTTTCAAAAATTAAAATACAACATATGGATATATGGATCTTGAACATATAACATAAGAAAAATCACAAAGAAAAGATTCAAGATACTTACAAGAATGAAGAACAAGAACAAAAACACAAGATCTAAATACCCAAAATCACTAGATCTGGAAAAACCCTCAAATAAGAACCAAACACCTAATTTAGAATTCATGGAGGTAAACCTCAAGAACGTCAAAGAAACCAATACTTGCAAACCCATTAGGGTACCTTAGAAATGAACTTAGAAATGACTGAATCATGATAGAAAATCAAAAGGTAGGGATTATGAGTGGTATGTATATTGTGTGTGCCGTGAGCAAGAGAGAGAAAAGATAAAGAATGTGCGCTGTGTGATTGGGGGGGGGAAAAAATTTTTTTTTTTAATTTTTTGTTTTATGTTTTTTTTTTGAGGCTAGAAATAGAAGGAAACCCTAAGTTAGAAGTAGTAAGGTGGTATTATTGGACGAAGGGTTAGGTTAAGGCTCATTGACAAGAACAACAAGTGTGTAACCAAGTTGGCTAAGAGATCAACACCAACACCAAGAGTGTGTGTAGGGAGGGTACGTAAGGCAAAACAAGGGTGGAGGGTGTTCAACTTAAATCAACTAACGGGACCAACTAGTCACTTATAAATTAAATAAGATTTCATGTTATAACATAGTGGAGAAGTGGTCCTTCATGGATGAATGAAGACAAATAAGGTGTAAGAATTACATGAGAGTGCATGGAAGATGACTACAAATATGTCACTTTCATGCATGTGATGGTGTTTTATTTTTGAAATTCAAACTAGAGATAAATGATTCTCTTTGAATTATTTAAGTGTTATGCGTGTGTTTTGAGTAGAAGGGAGGGATGAACTAAATTTTTTGAACTTGAAGAACATGATGATGGACTTAACAAAAGTTTACACGAAAAAGATTTCGAGTTTATAGGGGTCATGTTAGGTCAATCAAACGCAATTTAAACGTTAAAAGCGTAAAAAAAATACCGTGAGTGATCGAAAACTACTAAACACATAGAAAAGATTAAAATAACCATTAATATCTAAAACTAATCAAAATCCGAATTCCGGAACGCGTACCGATGACGTTTTCAGATTTGGCGGTTAACTTCCCCGTAACTATCGGATATCAAACGTAACGTAATATAAGTTAAAAATAATTGTCGAAAAGTTTGAAAAATATTGACCTGAAATTTTCGGGGTGTGACATTCTTCCCTTGCTAAAGAAGCTTTGTCCTCAAAGCTTAAGAAGATGTTGGACTCAAACAGGATTAACGAAAGGTTAGGGTACTTTTTGCTTCAATTGGTCTTTTTTTTGCGCTCCCAATAAACTCTGGGCCCACCGTCTCGAATTCCAACGACCTTCACGATTGGAAATGTGGCTCTGCTTTAGACCGTTTAAAACTTCTCGAATCCATAATTTCAACTGTTCTTCAATGAAATTAAGCTTGTCATCAATTTGTGAACTCATATATAAACGGAATAGCTAGTTGGATCTGATGGCTGACTAAGACACTTCCATCGAGGATTGGAAACATGAAAAGGACTATTAACTGCGCTTAATTGCCTCTGGAAGTTCAATTCGATAAGCAAGCGTTCTACTTTAACCGAAGAAGCCTTGAAAGGTCCTAGATATAGCGAGGATTATTTGATTAGCTTCCCTCATTTGCCGAGAAACTATCACCTCCTTAATCCATGGTGACACTTTTAGCATGACTTTGTCTCCAACCTCAAATTCTAATGGCTTACGTCTCATATCGGTGTAGCTTCGAGTCTATCTATCTCGTGCAGCTTGAATATGCTTCTTGATCTGAATGATCTTCTTAGTTGTTTCATGAACAAGTTCCGGACCAGTGAGCTGATCGTCTCTTTTAATACAAATAATGCCTAAAAAAACTGTAATGTATATTTTTCGCGGTGGGGCGCGTTGCTCAACGTTTTTGATAATAACAAAATGTAAAAACGTTTACAATAAAATAAACGTATACAAATATTAAATGTAAATATCATTTTTTAAGATAGTGATCACTTAAGGTATGCACAAACAAATTAATTAAGCATGATTAGTGATTAAGAAAATATTTTTCTCTTAATCCTCACTTTTAATTCTACAAAAGTATTTTCTCAAAAATACATTTATAAAATATTTTCTAATTAAAATAAAAAGTTTTATTAAAAACTTAAAATTTGAAATTTCAAAATTTCCTCCCAAAACCGAAGCTTCTACACCAGATACAACCTTCCCTACAAAAAGACAAAATGGAGTGAATTCTAGGCGGCGGCCGCGCCGTATATATAAGAGGACGCACCCAGAAAGCCGTTGGGATTCCCTGCCTATAAATACTACTCCATTCCCAGCAGAAAAAACATTCCTCTTTGCATGAAATTTTTCAGTCTTTTCTTTCTCTATCTAAACCTTCTTTCTCTCACTAAATATCTTGATCCACTAACTAACATTCATCTGGTTTCAAGTGATCTAATCTTCTTCTCATACAAGCTTTTCCCTCTAATTCAAGTGCAAGAGAAGTAACAGACTCATATTCGTCAAGAAGCGAAGTTGATAATTAAAACTCATCCTCATCTTTTCTAAGTACCAAACCAAACCTCTATTATATATCTCTCTCTTGAGTATTGTGTAATTCGGATATTGTGAAGATCGATAGAGTAGATTAGGAGTGGTATATCTTGTGAGTGGTGATTTTGGTCTATGCAATTAATTAGGACCTCATTGAGCTGGTGTCGAAAAAATACGTAAGCGACGTATAAAAAACGGGTTTTTCCTCACCTAGAAGAGAGCTTGTTGACATAGTGAAATCTCGATCGGATACTCTGGAAGTGAGTAGACGAAAGAGGTGGCCTTCGTTAAGCCGAGACTACTATAAAAATTGCTTGGTGTCCATGGTTTGGTTGTTTCTTTTCCTTATCTCTTTACATTATTATTGTTGTTATTGTGTTTTAGTGTTAGATATTATTGCTTGTTCATGATTATTGATTTGAATTGAACAAGAACTCGGATCTATAGATTTATTGAAACGGAAAAAACAAACATGTAAACTTATTCAACCTCTCCCCCCTATTTAGTTTCCACAAATGGTTTCATATCAAGGTCACTCCAAGATTTTTAAAATATATTGTATTTGTTTAAATCTTGGTTCGATCTATGGATTTTCCGACAAATATCTAGAAGGGAAATCTATGCAAAGGACACTCACCGTCTTTAAAAGCGATAGTTTATTATATTGAAAAAATGATAAGACATATTTTAAATCAAAAAGATCCTATGACTCTTTGCAAGAGTTATTACCAATGGTGATTTTCAACCTATTTTACAAAAATCAGGAACCAAATTAATGAGGTTACCCTTTGAAAACAAACCATATTATCTCAAAACTAGACTATGCGAAAAATATAGAAGCAAAAATTTGTTATTTACAATGCCTTTACCAAGAAAAAAATTGAAGAATTATCATGTGACACAACAAAAGAAATTTGTAAAACGTTTGTTAATCGCCCGATCAATGTAATAACCAAGTCAAAAAGATGAACAAGATCGACCTTTTTGGTTCAACAAAATGAATAATATCAATCATTTCCGAAGACAGAAATCTATAGATAGTGCTTTTGCTATATATTAATTCTATGTATTACTAGACTTAAAGCTCTAGATAAGGTTATTTCTAGTAAGAAACGACGTAAGGGAATTGTTCTTAGAGAGTCTCTACATCCTAAATGAGAGCAAAGGTCACGTTGAGTTGAAAGAGTCAAAGACTTAACGTCACTATCTCTTGATGAACTCATCGGGAACCTAAAAGTTCACGAAATGATCATCAAGAAAGATTCCGAAATAGTTAAAGCAAAAGTTGAAAGGTCGCAAATCAATTGCGTTTAAAATGCTAATAAAGAAATCTAGTGATAAGAATGTTCGACAATCCGGTAGTGAAGAACGAATAAAGAGTACGCCATGGCGGTAAGAGACTTCAAGAAGTTCTTTTAAAAGAAGAGGTAGATTCATGAGACAACCTCGGAATGACAAAAAGGCATTCCAAAGAAGTCGTGATGACAAGAACGGTAAATTGTATAGAAAAATGCATTAGATGAGGCGACCCAAATCATCTTAGTTGGAGAATGTCCAAAACACCGAAAGAAAGCGTAACCAAAGAGCATTTGTAGGAGGCTCTTGCTAGAAGCTGATAGCGGTGGAGAAGAATGATGAAAAGGTACAAGATGAAACTGTCCCGTGTAGCTCACTCATCAAGTGAGGTATTGTTCCCGAATCATCTTACTTTAGTGATGAAAACTCTCATTGATGATATAGCTTTAGACAAAGAATATGATAAGTTTATGCAAAATGAGTCTAAAGATAAATCACTAAAACAATAAAGAGGTTAAAGCTACTACTACGAATAGTCTAGAAAAGGAGCTTAGAGAATTAAAAAGTAATTGTCCACCACACGAGAAAGATAATGCGAGTTTGAGAATCACGATTTGTGCAAAGTGTCATGTACTTAAAATTGAGAATGAAAAACTCAAAGATGAATCTACTAAATTAAATAAATTTGAAAAGAGTACACATTGCTCAAATGAAATGTTAAGTAATCAAAAACCCTCCGGTGATAAATTAGGTTTAGGGTTTAATTCATTTGAAGCATCGTCTAGTGAAACTAATGAAATAAAATTTGTGAAAGCTCAGAAAAAAAAGCGTATTTTGATAGAGGTCCCATAAATATGGGCGACCCCCTAAATGACCAGGCAACCCCCAAAATAAATATGTGGACCAGGCCTACCAGCAACGCCTGGTATCTAGAAAACTTGTGTCTTTCTTTTCAAAAATCCATTTTGGGGTCCTAGACCAAAACACAATAAATTGTAAAACAAGGCCAAAGTTCTCTTTGCTAGATGACAATGACGTTTAAACAATTTTATTAAGCCATTGTCAAAACTCAGAGTTAGATTTTCTAAACCCATGTTTAGGATCAAAAACACCACCTTCCTAGAAAGAATCAATAAATAATTTATTCTAGTCCCTAAACACGCACACAAAAAGACACGATGGTCGAAGCACAACACACCTCGAGTGCTTTCCAGTAAGTTTGAAACACTTTCGACGTCAGAGAGTTACATCATGGAAATATGTCTATCCTCTCACATCCGAACCAAATTGCATCAAATGTGCAAGGGGATAGATTTGACACTGAACAACTTTAGGACCCATGAGATATTCGGGACCAAATGTTTGAGTTATTATGTTATATAAATAGATATGCCTTGAGTCGCGTTGGCGCCCGCCGTATGGATTAAGGATAGCGGATGCATCCAAACATAATGACTGGCAACCAAAAAGCTCTTCTCTCCTTATAAGGCAAACAATGGAGGAAAGTCATTTTTGGTAAGTAATCTTGTCGCGTACCATCTGGCAAGGTACGAATTCCCAATGAACTCTCTCAAAATAGAAATTTTGTAACATGTTGATAACTTATGTATTTAATTGCTAAGTATAGGGACAAATATGTTATAATAATGTATAGTAACTTTTTCTGAACAGAAAGTGAAATCACAAGAGGACGTAAAGTCATGCGTGTAGATGTATTAGGCAATAGAAAGGCTGATAGTGTTGAATAAAAATAGAGCCTAAGGATTCCAAATTTGTCCAACTACAATTGATGACAATTCTACCATGGTGGCATAGGAGATTAGGACAAATAACGAGCACAATGCTTCTCATTCAATCATTAGCATCTAAGGAACTAGTTAGCAACCTCCTAAGCTTAAGTTTGATCAACATTTTTATGATGTTTGCAAAATTGGAAAACAAGCTCACGCAAGTCACAAAGCTAAGAATATAGTCTCAACGACTAGATGCTTAGAACACTCCATAAGGTTCTCTTCGGTCCATTCCGCCGTACGGTAGTTTACAGAGGAAACCGTTTTACAACCCTAGTCAAGAGATGATTAACTCAAGGTATACTTGGACTTAATATTTCTAAGGAAAAAACCGAAGCTTTCGAACAATTCGAAATATTTATTAGGAAAATCCAAAACCATTAGGTTGTTCAATATATCGAATTTAGAACCAGGTTCACGATAGAGATTTGATCTGAGGTGAAATTTTGGAGAGTTTTGTAATACCAACGGTATTACACATAACTTCTAGGCTCCACGCACTCCTCAATCAAATGGCGTGGTCGAAAGGAAAAACATGACACTTCAAAAAATGAGTAGGACTATGTTGAATGAGCAATCGTTACCACAAAAGTTTTGGTGTAACGCCGTAGATACTTCAACATACATTCTCAACCGAATTCTCATTAGAGCCATTCTAGGAAAAACACCTTATGAACTCTTAAGAGGTAGAAAACCTACACTAGATTATTTTAGAGTGTTTGGAAGCAAGTGCTTTATTTTGAACACAAAAGACTACCTTACCAAGTTTGACCCAAAGTCATACGAAGGTGTCTTTTTAGGTTATTCTCAAAATAGTAAAGCCTATATCATCCTAAACAAACACACTAGGAAAGTCGAAGAATCACTTAACGTGACATTCGAGCATAAATGCACCTCCACCCTCTAAGGACTATCACCCTTGGTGGATGATGACTTAGATGAAGAAGAAGCAATTAAGGTCACCAAAAAGAAAAACCTAGAAAACGACATTGTGGATGAAACTTTAAGAGGTTGATGAAATAATCAACAATAAAGAAATGCTAGAACCACCTATTAAAAAATTGTCAACAGGGAAACCTTAAACCAAAGAACCCTTGAGCACAAGCCCAAAACCAAAGTAACTTCTTTATTTTATATCACAGAAGAACCTAATAATGTGAATGAACATTTAGGCAGATGAAAGTTGGATAGTCGCCATGCACGAAGAAATTAATCAATTCGTTTGCTAATGACGGTTTGGGAGTTAGTTTCCTCAACCTAGGAATAAGACAATCAATAGAACCTAAGTGGGTATTTAGAAATAAGTAAGACGATAATTGTATTGGTTTCATCGAAAATAAGGCTAGGATTAGTTGCTCAAGTCTACAACCAACAAGAGGGACATCGATTATGATAAAACCTAAGCCTCCGGTTGCTACAGAACTACAATCCATAAAAAGCTACAGAAAAAAAAGAAGAAACACAACCAAGACTGAAAGGGCGGCGGGCGGGAGAGGACAGAGACATAGAAAAATGATACCTACTTGAGGTCCATAAGAATATTATTGAACATTATGCTTGCGCTTAAACTTTAAACTATACCCAAATGATGTATAAAGTTCATTCATTAAACATCTATCATGAGAGGTATACGTGCACAACCTCCAACCGGATCAGAAAGCTTTAATATGGTCTTAAAAACAAGTACCCAAAGCTTGATATGATATAATAAAAAAAAGCTTTCCTTATTAAAAATATGAATATAAAATAGAGAATGTGTAATAACACTCTATTTACAGAAGAAGAAAAGTTTACATCTCATCATTGTTCAAATATATGTCGATGACATTATATTTCGGTTCAACTTTCAAGACCTGTGTGATGAATTTGCCAAAATCATGCATTACGATTCGAGATTAGCAGAAGTTGAACTTAACTTCTTCCATGGATTAACAAATAAAACAAATGGAAGATGAAATTTTCTTAAATACAATCTAAAGTAATTTAAAGAAAATGCTTAAAAAAAGTTACTAGAAGATTCTAAAGACCAATGAAACCCCCATGTCACTCCGATACTAAAACTAAACTACGAAAGATGAAGAGATGTGATCGGTAATAGTACCCAAGAAACAAGGCATGATAGTAATTTTATTATACCTAATGACCAAGTAGAGGCCCGATAATCATGTATTATGTTTCCACTGTGCCCGCATCCAAGAGGCTACCCAAAACCTCTCATCTTGAAGTGGTTAAGCGTATTTTCTGATACATTAAAGGCACTACACACTTAGGATTATGGTATCCTAAAGGGTCAGGCATAGAAACCTTAGTATATGCCGACTCTGATCATGCGGGAGATTATGTGGATGGAAAGAGCACTAGCGGTATTTGTACGTTCGTGGGATGTTGTTTGACATCTTAGTTCTCGAAGAAACAAATCGCTCTTGCTATATCCACTACCGAAGCCCGAATACTAAGCGCCGAACAGGCATTTCCAACAAGCACTATGTATGAAACAAGCTCTCAACGACTAACGACATACTGATCGACCGACATTCCCATCATGTGCGACAACAAAGACACGATTGACCTTAGCATAAAACCCATGTGCAACAATCTCGTAACAAAACACATCGAAATAACCGCCACCACTTTCTTCGTGATAACGACCAGAATGACATATCTCAATCGAAAAAGTGATCATCCTCGACAACAATCGCCGACATACTACTAAACCCTTAAACGTGAATCATTTAACATATCTACGTCTGGTTTATGAATATAGAACACAGTTCCCATAAATCATCTTAGTCCGCTTCTCTTTCCTTCTTTCTGTCCTCAATTCTAGTCCGTGTTTTCATTCCTGTTGTCGTGACAACTTAAATACTTCATCCGAAGTACTTTAAGCATATTTAATTCGCGAAATGCAAATTAAAATGTCACTCATCTTCGTAAATTTTTTGTCAAAAACCAAGTTCAAAAACCCTTGACTGAGGGCGGCCCCCATATAGGCGGCCCCCCAATATATTTGGGACCGCCGGTAAATATGGGACCGCCACCAGCAAGTCACAAAATGGGACACTTAAACAAAAAAAATTTAAAACAGAAAAACAAACACCCCCTTACCTGCTGCCATTGACGAACACGACTCAAAACCCACCAAAACTCAAATTCAACCATTAAAACATCAATTGAAGATCAAATCAATACTAATATTACAAAGATCATCAATTGTAAGTCATTTCATCTATTTTCTTTCAATTTGAGTCTAGGGTTCATGATGAACACCAAAAATTGAAATTGGGGATTTTTTATTTTTCTTTAAATTTTGTACAATTAAGAGTACTAGGATACAATGTATAACTAATATGCTTCCCGTAGATATAGGATTTGCATACATTAGTGAATTTGTTGAAAAATTGATTTCGAACCAAAACCCTAATTTTATTTTCAAATCACTCACGTTAGGAACATAATAAAATTGTTGTTATGCATTGTTAATCCAACCCAAAAACGTTTTCAAACACATGCATAATGATCTCATGAACAAATTTCGAGATACATAACTCATATGTAAATTCGACATGTTGGATGAGAAAAATCAAATTTAAAGAGCGATTTGGGTTAACTCTTAGGATTTTATATTATTAAGTCGAGTTAATCGTTACTACCACATTTGTACATCAAGAACACATACTAAAGCATATGCATAACCAACTACAATTGAACGATAGTAATAAAATGTGATTTCGCTTTTGTTTTAGGAAATCATGCCTCGTAAGTCATCCGAAGATCATAAAAATACAAGAGAATACATACCAATGATATCACATGAATACCGTACTCCTATAAAAGAAAAACTAAGAGACCTTGAAAGCCGTTACATTCATGAGGGTCGGGTGGTTTTTGACAACTTTGCGGATCTAAACTATGTTCGGTCTTTGTTCCATTTTGTCGAGTTCGAGTGTCTCCTTGAAATAAATGAACAAATTTGTCCTCGCTTCATTCTCGAGTTTTATAGTCAATATCGAGTCAGTTATTCTGACGAAGGTCAAATGTTTGTCGAATTTGTTATTCAAAATCAATTCTTCTCTTTCTCTCTTGAAGAATTTGCTCAAATTCTTGATATACCTTGTGAAGGTGCGTGTGTCTTTACCGATAGATGGAGACTTGATGAGTTGGCATATGGTATCCCTTCGGATGGTCCATATCAAACCAACCTTCCTTCCATTGAGGACATCATTTCGTCTATTCGAATTAATCGAGATGGTCAAGTCCGTCGTATTCGTCATGAGGAAGAAATTGATGTTCTTGAATATCAAGTTCTAACTCGTGAAATTGAGCCAACCCTGAAGCCTTTAGAAGAAATTATCCAGGAAAATGTCTTTTGTCTGGGAGGTAATCGGGATCATGATTTTGCATGTCTTTGTTATTTTCTTTATTGTGTCGTACACTCTGAAAGATTCAACCTTGCCTATTTCATGACAAAATGAATGGAGTAGGTTACTAAACAAAAGTGGTTAATTCTACCCTATGGTATGTTATTAACTCGATTGTTTAAATTCATCATTAGGGAAAATCCAAAATTGGAAAATGAGTCCTATGTCTTGTACGATTGTGTCATGACTCCTCTTGCCGCTCAACTAGAGAGAAAACCCAGAAGAGATCGTGGCACGAGAAGAGGTCGTCATTCCACTTCTTCTTCTTCCGCCTTCGATCAGCCATCCTCATCTCATCTTAACGATGATGCTGATGATGGGAATGATGAAGGGACCTCGCGTGCAAGCACTTCTTCCTCCATTCGTTATGTCAACTCTTTAACCAATCAAGTTCCTTAAGTCTTTCAAAACCCACCTAACATTGACCCTCACCTTGAACCATTTTACACCCGCCAAACCAAAATCATCAACCGTCAAGTACAATTATGAGATGAGAAATGTGGTGGAGTAAGGTCAATCGGAAAAAGTCTTAGAAGGTTGTGGAGAAACATGAAGAAGTGAGCAATAAGGGAAATTGTTTTATGACATTATTATCTATATTATTTACTAATCTATTATGATTAGGTGTTTAATCTTATGCTACTCATTAGTAACTTAGTAGTTAGTATGGGTCAAACTTAGCTTGCCATAGATATCCTTCGATTATCATCCAAAACCAATGCTTGATGCACCTCGCATAGACGTCTTTTGCTATATATATATGAATATTATGCATGCTTATCTTACTTGATAAGAGATTTGCCACATATGCTTACCCTTCATAGAACTCAAGATAGTTGATATTGTGAAGTTGGATTAAGTATTAGATAATCATGATGAGATAGGATTGACTGAAAAAGGGAAATTTAGAAATTTTTAAATACAAGCATATCATGGGGGGGGGGGGCATGAATTCTGGAAAAAGTTTTTTGTCTCTAGAAAACGGCCCCCTAAAATACTGGGCGGCCCCCTAATATATATGGGACCACCGGGTAATTAAGGGACCGCCATTAGAGGTCACAGATTCTTTTACTGTGACCCCTTGAATTTCTGTGAACTTGACCACTATCCCATCTAGGCCTAGCTATAATTTCTGTATTTTGACAAACACTTTTTGAAATCTAAAACTTCAAACCCATGCTTTACTTCTTCAATCTATTTCTTCCACCTTAAATCATGAACTCTCTTCTATCATCATCTTCATCACCTCATTCTACCATGGATTCCTAATATCACAAAGATCATCAATTGTAAGTCATTTCATCTATTTTCTTTCAATTTGAGTCTAGGGTTCATGATGAACACCAAAAATTAAAATTGGGGATTTTCGTGTTTTCTTTTAATTTTGTACAATTAAGACAACTAGGATACAATGTATAACTAATATGCTTCCCGTAGATATAGGATTTGCATACATTTGTGAATTTGTTGAAAAATTGATTTCGAACCAAAACCCCAATTTTATTTTCAAATCACTCACGTTAGGAACATAATAAAATTGTTATTATACATTGTTAATCCAACCTAAAAACGTTTTCAAACACATGCATAATGATCTCATGAACAAATTTCGAGATACATAATTCATATGTATTTTTCGACTTGTTTAGATGAGCAAAACCAATTAAAGGACGTTGGTTACATCATAGGATTTTATATTTAGGTCGAGTTAATCGTTACTCCACACTTGTTGCATATAGGCACACACTAGGCATCTCGTTAAATGAAGGAATCTCACTACAATTATCTTTTCTAATTTTAGGTGAAATGACCTTGGAAGATGAATTACGATACACAAAATCATACGTTCCAACAATCTCAAACGAAAACTATATTCCTGATATCTTAAAACCCATCATTCGAAACCTAGAATGTAGGTCAATCCATGAAGGTCGCCCTATATCTCCTGAATCCAATAAATACGATAATATTCAAACTCCATGAAGAAATTTGTCCAAGATTTCTACTTGAATTTTATTCTTCAATGGAAATCACCAAAGATGACAATCTAAACATCTTCTTAACATTTTGGGCATTGAAAAGAACATTTAAGTTCTCACTCGAGTTATTTGCCTCAATTCTCTCCATTCCATGTGAAGGAGAATGTTCTTACTCTGAAGAACCCTCTCTCGACTCTTTGAAAACTAATCAAGAGTCAAACACGCATTCTAACACCAAAGGAAATTATCCAATCAATCACAACAACCGGACAAACAATTTTTCCAAACATAATCCTCAAGGAAGAACTTCGTCATGACATGAGATCTTGGAATGAAATCATTCAAGATAATGCCTTTGGCACTCAAAATGACTCACCATTTCTTCCTGCATCATCATGTCACATGATGTATTGCATTCTAACAAGTACTCCCTTCAACTTTGCCTACTTTCTAACCAAACGAGTTGAAAATATTAAAAATCAACCAAATTCTCCAATGCCATATGGAATGATTCTAAATCGTCTATATGATCACATCATCAAAATTAATCCTCGTCTACGAAAATCGAAATACAAATCATATTGGCCATCCATAAAGCCTTGAATTCATCATACTCATCTTAAATCAATTAACTACATATCCTCTAAAGAAGCTTCAAGTGTTGACTCAAATGATGGTTTTGAAAGTAATTATCCTCAGATATTATCCTCTAGGGATACGTAACTATTATTATTACTAATGTAATACTATCCTTAACCTCATCATGATAATCAAGTATGTGTATGATGTGTCTACATATATTTAATGGTTGCTATGATTATGAAAAAAAAACATTAGATAGATATTTAGACATTATATCATCACTTGAGCACAATACATACTTACTCTCTCTTTTTAAGATGCTATTAATGTATTCTTGAAGTAAGGAAATGCATAATCGCCCTACTAATTCAGGAGTATTAACCACGCCTGAAAAATTAAAACTTCTGGAAAATTTCGCGAATCTCCAGAAAACGGTCCCCTTAAATATAGGGCGACTCCCTAATATATATAGGACCGCCACTGATATAAGGGACCACCATCAGGAAACCACAAAATTTTCCTGTCCAATCTTTTTCTGCAACTCTGACCCTATTCTACTTAGCTCCAACCATCCTTTTCTTTCTAGACAAAACACTTCCTAGAATCTTCATTCTCCAATACCATGCCTTTCCCAAAATCCTTCTATATAACCATCATTCTTCTCCATATCAATCTACACTTCTCTTCTACATCTTTCTCTCATCATCAAGATCTCAATGTCATCCTCTAGCAAATCCACTCATGACTACTCTAGAAAACTCCGAAGGGCCATTCTTGAGCCTTGGAGACAAAGTCACAATCTCCCACCATCTCCTCCACCTAATAGGAATACACCTACCTCTCCTTCTACAACCAATTCTTCACCATCTCTTTCACCTCCACAAAACCCATCTCCAAACCAAATAACACATGAACTTCATCACTTATCTAATCTTCTTGAGATTAATCTCCAACAAGCAATTGATGCCACAAATCCTTCACCTCCTACCTCACCATGCATCCCTTCACCTTCCTTAGATCAAGT
This sequence comes from Tanacetum coccineum, assembly GCA_026074375.1. Lineage (NCBI taxonomy): Eukaryota > Viridiplantae > Streptophyta > Magnoliopsida > Asterales > Asteraceae > Tanacetum > Tanacetum coccineum. Next base: position 70,548 of record BQNB010002052.1, on the reverse strand, counting down.
AAACCTTCATTCAGAATTTTGTCATTGTTGTTTGAATACCCGAAATCTATTCGATACATTGAAAGATGACCTTAACCGTATCAAATCTCTCATCATTGGTCCTTCCACTCAATTTCCATCCTCAATAACAACCTCCTCACCATAATTGAACAATCTCAAAAGCTTAATAATAAACAACCCCTCTTTTGATTATGGCATCTTCTACCTTTCAAGAATCAACTAGTGTAGATCTATGCCTTATTATGTCTTTATGATTATCTACTTTCTATTGTAATGATTCATACAAATGTTGTATGAATGTGTCTTAGCTCTTATTAAGATCTAGTTTTTAAATTTTATGTTGAATGTATTAGTTGGATGTGCTAGTGTATGAGTTTCTTGTTGGTCAAATGAAACTCTTCTTTGGTTAAGACTTGATTATAATGTGTTGCTTTAAAAAGATATTAGTCTTGCACTTGTATTTCTAACCTGTTTTGTAGCTTACAATTTTCGTAAGATCGATCCATTGGTGCCCCAAACAAGGGGGAGCATACATCAAGGGGGAGTCTTGATATCGTCGATTTCTTTCTTTCTACAACAACTCGACGATCATCCTTTTTGAATTCGAAAAAAGAGAGAGAAATGGAACAAAACTCATTCAATAATTTGACATCTTTAATTTTATTTAAAATGAGTTTATATTTTGTCATCATCAAAAAAAGGGAGATTGTTAATACAAATAATGTCTAAAAACGTTATTTATATTTTTCGACCTCTCAACGTTTTGATAATAACAAAATGTAAAAACATTTACAATAAAATTAAATTTTTATAAATTATTAATCGTAAAATTCCATTTCTAAGATTAGTGATCACTTAAGGTATGAACAAACAAATCATTAAGCATGGTTAGTGATCAAGAAAATATTTTTCTCATCCATTACATTTTTACAAAAGATTTTCACAAAATTAATTATACAAAATATTTTCTAATTAAAAGAAAAGTTTTATTAAAAACTTAAAATTTGAAATTCAAAATTTTCCCCCAAAAATGAAAGCTTCTATACCAGATACAACCTTCCCCACAAAAAGACAAAAAAGGAAGCGGAGTCTACTGGCGCCCCCCTTATATATATGGGACCGCCTGAACCGCCGCCAGTTACCGTTGGCTTTTTCTGTCTATAAATCTTGGTCCACCCCTTGCTGAAAATCAGACCTCTTTGCATGAATTTTCTCACACTTCTTTCTCTCTCTAAAAACCTTCTTTCTCTCACTAAATATCTTGATCACTAACATCTCTTGATCTTGTTTCAAGTGATCTAATCTCTTCTTCTCATCTCTTCCCTCTCTTTCAAGTGCAAGAGAAGAACACTCGTATTCGCCAAGAAACAAAGTGTTGATTAGTGATCTCTCCTCCTTTCTTCTAAGTACCAAACCTCTATTGTAATTATCTTGTGTATTTGTGTGATTCGGATAGTGTGTAAATCCGATAGTGTAGATCTAGTGATTGTGTATTGATTATGAAGTGGTAGATTGGTTCTAGCTAAGATTAGGACTCGACATCTAGCTTAGTGTCAGAAAATAACGTAAGCGACGTGTAAACGGTTTTCTCCGCCTAAAGGGAGCTTGTTGACATAGTGAAATCTCGAGTCGGATACTCAGGGAGTAGAGTAGGGCGAAGAGGTGCTTCGTAGCCGAAACACTATAAAATCTTGGTGGTCTGGTTGTCATTTCCTTTCTTTTTCTCTTACATTATTATGTTGTGTCTAGGGTTTAGTTTTAATAGGTTATTGCTTGTTCATTTACGGATTGGTTAAACATATAACTCAGATCTAAACATTTTTGAAAGAAAACTTTTAAAACGTAAAACGAACCTGTAAACTATTCAACCCCTCCTTCTAGTTTCTACATGCATGAAAAGAATAGTTTCATTCGGAAGCTAAGATTATGGGGGTTGATTAGGAGTTTAGAGATCTAAGAAGGATGATCGTGGCGACACACACACACACACGTTGTGTAGTCCTTTTGGGGTGTTTAAGTCTGTTTCGAATAAATGTCGTTTGTGAGTATTGTACCTACGTTTAGTAGGTACTTATGTGTGTGTGTGTTTATCTTCAGTGTGTCTTTAATGTTTGTGGAGGTCGTTTTTTATAAGTTTTCTAGGATGGTTAAAGTATGGTGTGTTCTATGTACCTGTTTGGTATCTTCTATAATAAAAGAAGATGTTTTTTAACAATCAGTTTTGACCAACACCTTATACGCATTAGCAAGGATTATTTTATGACAGATAGAAAGAGACTATAAATTAAAGAAAATTTAACAAGTCTTATTTGGCAAGTGGTACTAACAGATGTAGAAGGACGTTACCTGTCAACACTGGGTACTGCATTTTAGAGTTCTCGTCAGGCCTTGGTATCTTTAACTCTATCTGATTATAGGAGGTAAACTGGAGATAGTGATAGGGAAAGGTTGTTGCTGGTATGTTGTTGAAGGTTGTGTATTTACCAAAATGCAAACTTGTTTTGTTTTCTAAAGTTTGTTGAAAGGGTTTGGTAGGTTCGCAAATGAAGTTGGAGATTTTGTAAGCCGAGCCCATTTGCAGCTTCGGGTTAAAATAATCGATGTCCTTAAGGCTCATGTTGGCCTTTATGGCATTGCCCTGCAAAGAAATGTTAATTGTTATATGTTGAATAACAGTCTCGTTGGTATGTTTTTGTGTTAAGTTTATAGGTGTGTACCTCTCGGTCAAGTAGAATACAACAAAATGCATTAGGAGTTAGATATGTGAGTGATTTCTGTATCCATTTTTTGTATACTCTGGCCTTGATTATTTTGTCATGTGAGGTTGGAGTTAGTTGTGCGAATTTTTAGAGTTCCATAGAAGCACTAAACCTGAGGAAAAATGAAGCAAAATTATAAAAGCAAATTTAAAAGTATACTATGTTCTTTTGATAGTTATGGGAAAAAATATAAAAATAATAATAAATAAATAATTATCAAGGCGGTGTGGGTTGTATGGTTTGTAAAAAGTCTCTCTATAATATGTTTTTTGTGGCATTTGGAGGATGATTTTCTTGTGATCGAATAAGGATTTTCAATTCGTGGGGGGTAGTGGCCCTGAATAAAGCCACGTACAGCTGCCCATGGCCAAAGATTGGTTTGGGAAGATACACACCAATTTTAGACAGAGACTGTCCCTGGATCTTGTTGATTGTCATTGCATACTAAAGCTTTATGGGAAATTATATGCGCTTGAAAACGAAAGGAAATTTTGAGTCTTTATGGTTAAAGGAAATTCTATGTATGAAAACTTTTCGCCCACTCTAGTGCCTGTAATGATCTTCACTTCAATCAGTTTCGTCATCATTTATCTGACTATCATCCTTGTGTCATTGCATAGACCACCAACAACGTTTACATTCCTAAGAAGCATAACTGGTGCTCCAACGTTAAGTTTTAGTCGATGTGGAGGAAAACTGGGAAATTTAAATGTAGTTTTTTATAGTGTTCAATGGGTAGAAGCATTTATGTTTCTGCTCCGTCGTGTTCAAGCGGTGTGGCCTCATTATGGCTTAGATAGGTTGTCGTTTTGCCCTGCACCATCTCTAATACTTTTGAGTTTAACATGTCTGCAGTTTCATTTTTGGGACACACGATGGCATTCTGTTGCAGGGTTATTGCAGAAGGTGTTTTAAGTGTGTTTTAATCGTAGACAAAGTTGATGAGGTTTGAGAGACATTGTTCATTATCTGGAAGGCAGTAGGCGGGGGGGACATCAATCCAAGAGGTGTTTTTGGGGTCTTGTTGATCTGGTTCACCTATTTTTCCATCCCAAATAACTAGAAGCCACGAAGCAAAAGAGCTAATCAAGTTGCGTTCATCTGCATTGACACCAGGTATTGACAACCGCATATTTTCTGTTAGTGTGAAGACTCTGAAATGCGGCCACATGTCTAACTCAGATACATTATTCTATAACCTCCATCTTCGAAGCACCCTTCTTCACTGGTAGTGTTTGTCGGAAGTCTCCACCTAAAAGAACATACTTGCCTCTAAATAAACGATGTGTCATGGTCAATATATCTCTAAGAGTTCTATCTAATGCTTCAAAACAACGTCTATCATTCATGGGAGCCTCATTCCAGATTAAAAGATATGTGTCGGCCAATAACTTTCCAAGGTGGATATTTTCGGTGAACTTACACAATGATTCTTCTATAAGTTCTATGGGAAGTTTAAACCTAGAGTGTTGATGTATCGTTGTGTAGGTGTTATTTTATGTATCAAGTTTTACTATTTATTTTATGCCGACTATACCTAAAAATAACACTTTAACTGGTAGTGTACCCGGTCAAGATATAGCTTCATTGGTAAGTAGGGTGTCGATCACTGAGAGCGAGAGCGTTAACTCCTAATTGTATCAGTATTTTAGTTATCTATGTTAGTACTAAATTAATCTAATTTCTGTTAAACCTAAGTTAACCTAAACTAATCAAAGGGGGTTTCAGCCTGAGAGACTGGCACAGTTTTGTGTATCTAAGCTAAGGTTTTGATGACAAGTAAAGTAATAAACACACACAAGAAGACAAGAAAATGATAGAGAAGCGGTCAAGAACTAATGTAAGAAAAATGTATCTACCATGAATAATCCGATAAAGCGTTTGTTTTATTATGCCATGATTGACATATCTCGACAAGCTATGATCATTCCTAGACTAGTGGTACTCTTCCTAAACCTAAGACAACTAATCATGTCACAATTAGACGCATTCGCATAAAGCATCCTTATGTTGATTATAATCTATCTTAGGATCTAAGTAATGGTGCTCTTACTAAACCCTAGCTCATCGAGACTTTACCCACTTACTGCTTAACGGCTCTTTATATACTAGTAGTCCACTGTCCGAGTCCTTACCAATAGAATAAGAACGTACTCGTTGATACCAAGGTCACCTTATGGCTCAACTAAGCTCACTAATCTAAAGGTAAAGATAGGTCAATATTTGTGATCCTATGATTCTAGATATATAAATTACAATATGGAGAGCTATCTCGGACTCTTAGCCTACGCCCAAACAACATCGAAGTTGCAGCGCATTAAATATGTAGGACTAGACCCAGTTGAATGATAGGTCGCATACTTAAGCACGTAAACGAATATAAATTGATAAACATAAACAACAATCAACGATAAATTAAGCAAGCAAGATAAACAAACCAAACATTAGATCTTCATAAACATGGTTGACACCTAAAGGTATCAGCCAATAGTCATTGTAAAAATACACATGGTTTTATATATGAACGATTAAAAAAACAAAACCTCAATTGAACGCGTATTCGGTTGCGCGAAGATTACAAGAGTTTTCCTATGATCTTGAGGCTTTTTTTTGACCTTCTATGCTCTTCTGATCGTCTCTCGGTCGACTTGGTGGTTTAGGGATTCACTTGCATACCTAAAACTCATTTTTGGGTTTTCTATTTATAAGGTCTGGAAGTCGGTTGGATACGGCGTATCCATGTATTAGATACGGCGTATTGGAGATTTCTTGGAGTAGGGACCACGCTTGATATCTTCCAGAATATTATATTGATCTTGAATACAGCATATTGAGTGTCTCTGGATACGGCGTATTGATCTTAATTCCTGTGCTCTTTGGTGAGTGCAGGCATGGATACGCCGTATCTTCCTTGATGGATACGGCGTATTGGTCTTTAGAATAGTAATCTTTAAAATATCTTTATTTAAGCTCCAGAATGCACACCTTTTGCTAAGTTTCACCAATTACTCCATAATTACTGCAATTCTCAAATATAATTGATTAAGTAACAATTCTTTGCAATAACTATACAAAATGGGTAAATAACATGGGATAAATGATGCTATAAAATAGAAGTTATTTGATATCATCAAATATCCCCCCACTTGAATCCTACTTGCCCTTAAGTAGCCTTTAGAAGTGTATAAAAATGTATCTGATTAGTTAAATTTTTTCTTTACTATATATATAATATATTATAAAATATAAAATATATATAATTTAGAAAAAAAAACAACAAATCAATAAAACCGGGAGCAGTATAGAATGTTCCCGGGTCGTTAATCCCCAACGAGGCTGTGCTGGAAAATCGATACAGTCGGAAGATTGTAGTTTGAAGGAGAGAAAGGATTTGAGAGAGCAGGAATTTAAATTAGAACAATAACAAACAAAACGGTAAGAAAAACCTAAAAATTATGAAATTAAGCTAAAAAAACGAGAGCACGAATCCCGAACTAAGGGGCTAAAACCTAAAATCTTCAAAATTAACCCTACGGAGAAATTTTCACTTCTAAACTACTCTAGGGAACAAATAACGAAGAATGAAAAAGACTAGACTGAAAACGGAGGTCGTTTGACCCAAAAACGAGTCAAGACAAAAAACCGCACTCAGCACCATTCTTTAAAGTCAAAAAGTTTACAAAATGACCTATCAAAAATTTTTATATTTTCCTCAAACTATAAGTTACAAAGAAAATGATCTAAAAAAGAAAATATTTTTTGATTAATTTTGTATTTTTAAATTTTTTAAACTTTTAACGAATTAAATTATAAAAAAATACAACGACTTTTAAAAATTCTGAAATTTTACTAAAATTACTTTTATACTATAACTAACCACAGAAAAATAAAGAAACTAAAAAAGTTGCTTATAAATATTGCCCGCAAAAAGCTTGTAAACAGCTTTATAGGCAAAAGGTAAAACGTGTAAAGGATAAACCACTTGGGACTTAATGAAAAAGTCCCAAGGCGCAGCGGTAAGTTGGAGTATAAAGGGGGGATGATCGAGGTAGAACCCGGGTTACGAGTCCCTGCTCACCCGATCAACCATTGTTCGCTCCCCTTTTTTTCGAAAAACTTTGTGAACCAAAGTTGTTAAGCTTATTGAGCTTAACAACTTTTAAAACTACAACTTTTTCTAGAAAGCTAAGAATAAGCTGAAAATGGGCTTTTTAAGTCGACATAAGCTTAACAAAGCTTTTAAGCAAAAAATGGCTAAGTCATTTGGACACTTTGGACACTTAAGCTAAAATCTAAACTGAATAAGCTTAAGAGGGTTCCTAAGCTAGCCTAAATAAGCTCTAGGGACTAAAATGTATTAACTAACTAAGCTGGAAAAAGGGCTTAAACTGAAAAGAAACTTAAACTAAGCTTAATAAGCAAAAAGGGCTTAACTGTTAACAAAGAAAGTGGGCAAATAAGCAATGCAAGAGGCAAATAAGCAAAACAACTTATCATGCTAACCTGATAAACCACTAGGAACAATAATAAGCAATTGAGATAAGCTAAATAAGCCAAAAAGTAAATAAGCAATCCCTATACTATGCCTAAGCAAAAACAGTCAAAGGGGTACTTTGAGCTTAAAAATAAGCTATCAAAGGGGCTTTTTAAAGACTGAAATTAAAGGAACTTAACAAAGAGCTTATTGGCTTTTTAGAAAAGCCAATAACACATGCTCAGGTGAATTAATAAGCTAGATGAAAGGGCTTAAAGTTACCCCCTTAGCACCAGGGGAAAATAAGCCAAGGAAAAGGGCTTAATTTGACAGCTTATTTTAAGCTGTCAAAACAAGCCAAAAATAAAAAGAAAATTAAAACACTAAAGAAAACACCAAGCAAAGAACTGTGCCCAAATTTTAAGTTTCTAAAACAATTTAAACTTTCTGATTTTAGAAGAATGAAAAAGGTCTTTTTGCTTAAAAGTAACACTTAAAATCTTTGTTGACACTTTGATCACAAAGTCAAATGACCAAAGGATTTTTAACAGCTTGTTTTAAACACACTAATGACACACTTTTGACACCACAACTCAAGTATCCAAGTGCTTATCCAAATAAGCACTTTGGGTTTTCTTAAAATTCACATTACAAAAAGTGACTTAGAAAACCTTAAAAACATTTTTCAAACTTAAAAACTTTTAAAAATAGACTTAGATGAGCTTAATACTTAAGCTAAATCTAACCAAGTGACAACAACCCATACCACTTCCCTTTTTGACCCGTTTTCATGTTTAACCCAAACACCCCTTTAATTTTTTAAAGATGATTTAAAAACCTATAAAAACTAAATTTAACTGAAATTTTAAAAAGACTACTACTACTTATGCACTTTTAAGACAATAAAAAGATAAAAAGATAAACAAATAAGCACTTAAAATGATAATAAGCTAGTGACAGTATTTAAGCTATTTTTGACAGTTTTGGATCAATTTGCATGAAAATGAAATGAAAAGCACTAACAGCATACATTAGCATAAAATAAACACTAAAAAACAAAAGAACAGTAATAAGCTAAAAAAAATAAAGAGCTAATAAGCAAGGCTACCAGTAACATTATTAAGAAAAATTTAAAAGGGAATGTACCTTTAATCCTTTGCTCAAAACAGGATTTTTGAAACCTATTAAGCTCTAAAATCCTACCCAAAGCTTATGAATAAGCTAAAACTAAGCAATCCCAATAAGCCTTCCAATATTGCTTATTCATCCATACTTGATCCAACAGTAACTTTTCTTTTGAATTTTTCTTAAACTTGTGTTTCAATTTAAAACAGGTTATAGAGAGTATTTAAATGAAAGCTTAAAGGTTTGTTAAGAGACACATTATCTTAGAACACAAATAAAAATTTAACTAAATTATCATTATAAAAATGAATACAAGTACCTTGAAGAACTAACTGAAACTTATCACAAAACTTTTTAAAAACTAAAAACTACATACTTGCCACAAGGGGCTTACATTGCTTAAATAGTAGAAATACGAGCTAGGGTTTTGCTTGGTATCCTTGTCTTCTTGCTAGTGTGCTTTCTTGTAGACACAAAAATGCAGTGTGTTTGTTGTGAGTGTGTAGACAGAGACAATCCTGACCCCTTCAAATTCTTGAGCCCATGTCGAGGTTTTTCAACCCTTATGATTATTTGTGGTTTATGATTGCCAACATGGCAAAAGCCATGTGGGGGGTGGGGTTATGGATGGTGAAAGGTTTGGAGTATGTGGGAAGTCAACCGAGGAGGAAAATGACAGGTTGTGGGGTTATGGAGTTGGCGGGAAAATTGAAGAAGATATACAGTAGTTTTGAAAAGTTGGGGTGAGGGTTTGGGAGTTTAACATAATTCGTCCCTCATGGTGATAAGGGGTGTTGCACCACACGTCCTCGTGGTGTTAATATCTTTGAGGACTTGGCAATATAACCCCCCAAGGGTTATATTGGTTGTTGCGGTACACGTCCTTGTTAGTTATGGTTTAGGGGACTTGGCAGAATTGCCCCTTGGTGTATTTCTTTGCCAAATTAGCAGAATGGGTCCCTCACAAGTTTTTCTTCTTTAAATAAGATTAGGGACTTAACAAGTTTAGTCCCCTAATACTTATTGTTCCTTGACGTTTGGCTTCGGGTTTGTCGGGGTTGACTTGTTGACTTTTCTACACTTGGGCTTGGACTTTGACTTTGTCTTTTTCCTGTTTTTCCATTCCGAGCCCGGTTTTGTCGTTTTGGCTTCGTTTTTCGTCTTTTTCTTAGATATCCGTTCCTGCACAATACAATTAGCAAAACAAGCATATATTTGGCATTTTAAGTCTGTTTTTGGTTATTTTAGCTCGTTTTTAAAGGTAAAAGGTATGTGTAATTAAACACATACCAAAATCCCCCATACTAAGGTATTGCCGTGTCCTCACGCAATGCTATGAAGTAAGCATTTAGAAAACTAAAAATCTCGAACACCATCGACTAATAACTTCGAAAAGTAGCTAAGTGTTCATCGAGGAAGTTAAAAACTCATAAGTTTTGAAAATCCCCATCTTTACCATTTTTTTTATATGTACACCTATTCTACACATCTTTTTGTATTTTTCATTTTTTTTTCATTAATCAACTAGAAAGAATGTTCTTGACTTCCGTTATTGTTAAAAACTTAAGGGATCATAGAACAAGATGCATTTCGATCCGAGAATGCCCCAAAAAGGATAAATTCATCGTTCCCGACTTTTCACTTATTCCAAACCAAGCTTAAAACATAATCACTGTTAATTATGAGTTAAGATGCTAACACTACTCATATTTGCAACTTGTAAACTTTTTACTCCCGACAATTTATATCTTAAGTGTATGTGCTATTTTGAATTTCAACCATGGATCAATGTTTTGCAACATTCTATGTTTCACGTTCCACCCGAGAATAATGAGTTTGAAGGCGAGATCATCCCATGTAGCGACTTTCGTCTCGGCACATCCCAACCTTGCGGTTAAGTGACCAGGCTTTTGACACCCCACAAAGACTAGTATCGGGACTCACGGACCTTAGGTTTCAAAAACTCTCAGGTTTTCTGTATGCACATAGCTTATAAAATAGAATAGCCAAAGTTCAAAAGCATATTTGAATTTAACAAAAAGAGATCTTTTATTCACACTTAATATTAACTATTTACGCAATTGTAACCCTCGACTTTTTAGAAGGCTGCAACATCGGTTGTGAGCCGGCAAGATGCAGCAAACTTTTATCAGTCTCGGATTATTATTCTTACTATGGGTTTTCTTTAGAAGGCTGTAACATCGGTTGTGAGCCGGCAAGATACAGCAAACTTTTATCAACCCACAGTTTATTATATTTTTGCATTTTTCATCATTTTTTTATATTGGGAAAACGTCTTTTTGAAAAATTCAAGTATAAATTTGAACTAAGTCTAAAGTTTTTGCTATATACTACATAAAAATTATTGATTTAAGTTTGAATTTCCAAAGTAGCACGTATTTAATCAGCGTAGAATCTTATGGGAGAAAAAAGCGACAAATCACACTATGAGCTCTGTAAGGATTTCCAAATAATCCTTTGTTTACATACAACTCATAGTAAACACTATCATTTATCTTCTTCGCGAGTATTCGCGAACGCTTAGTCTAAAAGTTAAGGAACAAGCTAGAGCTCAACACGCTCGATCGAGTCAAAATTTATTCTTATTCTACCCAGCAGGAAAGTCAAAATTGTGACAAAACACTTATTTTATTTTTGAAATTTTTTAAATTTTTTCATTTTTTTTTGAAATTTTGGTGGTAAAAACGGGATTACGTGATAACAACGGCTGCAGGCACAATCAAATCGAAGATCCCCCCATACTAGAATGAAACATTGTCCTCAATGTTTTACGAAGGGTTTCTACGTAAATCCTAAGCCGTTTATGAAGTATGCTTAAAGATAAACGTTAGTCGATAAGATTAGGATATCGGGATTCCCAAATGAAGCTGAGGATTGTGAAGCTCTTGTGATCGAAGGACAAATACCGCGAGCACGAGAGGCTTCAAAAATCCAGGACATCCTGGACAATACAGCACAAAACACAAAACATGGAAAAGGAAAGAGGCAAGCCTCCTCACAACAACTAAACACTTATTCAAATAGAAAGAAGATAGAATGGATAAGCATGGGGTGCCTCCCACGAAGCGCCTTGTTTTTGTTAACCGAGTCACAAGCTCGACTCGACCCCGAATTCATTGGTCCATGGGGGAGCAAGTGGAAGATAAAATCTTCATCGGACTTTCATTCAAGTGGTTTGGATAAACATTGAATTTCATGAAAGTTCCACTCCGATGAGATACATCCGGCATAAAAGAATGATAAATGGAGATGCCGGGGTCAAAAATGGTATCTTCATTCCCACAGGAGAGAAGATATGAGACACCTGATACGTGAGAAAGAAAGAAAGATACCATCAATTTTAAGCGAAGAGAGGTTCACTTAAAAGTATGAAATTCGTATCCAGGGTGGGATGGGTGGATAAAACATTAGGCACATGAATTCTTGGTTCACTTGTTTGGGAAATATCTTCCACCACATCCATAGTAAGATTGCCTAGCTCGGGCTCAATCTTAAAGCAGAAATGATCATACTCCGATGGAGATATGATGTGAGCGAGTTCATCGGCGAACTCCTCATGATGAAAATCACTCCTATCGGCAGGAGGAAATGGATTGATTGAAAGATCAAAGATGAACGAATCATATTTAGAAAAATCAGCATGAGTAGTGGTACTGCCACTACTCTTTTCTTCAATATGATCGTCATCAGAATAGAAAGCTTCATAATTCGGAAGGGAGTAATCAGAATGAGTAATGGGACTGCTACTACTAACCTCTTCCAAATCAAAGCAGAAAGATTCGGTTAAAGAATTATCAAAGGTGTTAGTCTCCTCCAAGAAAAGGTTAAGAGATGTGGAGGAAGACTTGGTCATAACATCGGAAGATGGAGTGGGATTATCTTTTAATGCTTCGATGTTAGCAATAAGAAGATTGACATTCAACAATTTTTCACGAAGGATATCGTCTTTGATTGTTAGAAGAATATCGGTATCAATCCCTTCAACTTCCGGGATAACAATCTCTACCACCTCTAAGCTGACGATCTCAGCATCGGGAGGTGATGCATCGACATAATCGATGTTCTCATAAGAATCGTCATCACTCGAAGTAGAATCATCGTTGGAATCGATGATAGTCTCAGAATGTTCTTTGAAAGCTTCAAGAGAGGTAGGATTGTTACAAAGAGGCACATCACACACACTGTCAGGAATACCCTCAGGCTCACTTGGGATTAGGACAAGGTTCTCAACACTAGACTTTATTACTTCGTCCGATTCCGTTGCCGGAATAGTGTCAAGATGCTCATCCTCCATACTTAGAGAGTTAACGGGTTCCTTGGTTGGTAAGACGGGTGTGATTGCAATGGTATAGTCATTGTCATCATCATAGCAAATGGGAATCTTCCAATAATGATCTTCAGCCGCTTGCTCTTCTGCAATTCGCTTTTCTTCTTCCTTCTTTTGTATAGCTTGACCAACCAAATCACATAAGGTTGTCATTTGTTCCATAAGCTTATTACTAGAATTGAGAAACTCATTTTGGGAATTAAGAAGCTCATTTTGGGAATTGAAGATTGGATGATTGACGGTATATTGCGGGGGTTGAAATTGGTCAAAACCAAAAGAATTAGGATCATAGCAAGAATTTTGTTCATAATAATCTTCATTCATTGTTTGACATTGAAAAGTTTCATGAGGACCCCCGCAATTTTCACAACAAAGATATTGTTGTTGAAAATCATGAAAATCTTGCGGGAAATTAAAGTCTTGATTGTAACATGGTTCCGGATAGATAAACGGAACTTGAGGTGTACAATAGTGACCATAACGAGCATCGTTCCCGCAAAATTCACAAGAATACATAGAAGGTTGTGGAGGTGGGTTACAAACGTTAGGAGAATCATCAACAGAGTTAGGTTTGGAATCATAAGTGAATGAATTCTCATCTCCAGGATTGCATGTTGGATGAACACTTGGCAAAATCTATGGGAGCTCATTAATTGTTTGATTGCATTGTTCTGGATTAGAGATAATCGGAGCTTTTGGTGGACAATTATAACCAATATGAGCACCGTTCCCACAAGACTTGCAAGTACATCGTTGACAAAAGATATCATCTAACGAATCACCACACTTGTAACAACAATTGTGGTTAATTTGTAGAGGACTTTGCGAAGAATTTACACCGGGGTCTTGATTGAAGACGAATGGCTCTTGAGGTGCACTAACAATGTTAGTGTTGTGAGTGGATGACTCGGAAGTGTTTAGAATTTCATTTTTATCATGAATGGTATACCAACCTTCATTCAAACACTTTCGCACAAAAGCACAAGGTCGACAATATAGACCATCAACCGGGTCTCCACAAGTTGTATAATTATGAGGGGTTTGTTGAGACGAATCGGGTACGGGAACAAGAATCTTGTCTTCAAGACTCCCTTTTGAACAACCACAGTTTCTAGTGTACAAAGCTCCACAAGACATGCATTCTTTAATCGAGAAGAGGGGGTTCAAACGATGATCGAGTGACCCCATAAGAATTAAACAATATAGAGGGTTGAGAAAAGAATTAAATGGATAAGAAGAAAAAGAAGATTATTTTTGGTTTTTCACAAGTTTATTCACAATCTAATTTTAACGGACAATGAGATAGACAACTTGAACCAAATAATCAAACTTACTTCACGGTAGCTCTTAAAAATTTTACTTTTTAAGGTGAGTCGTATTTCGTAAGTGACACAAATTGTGAGTTTTTAAATCTTTTATTCGAGTTGGGAACTTACTAATGGATAATACCTCAATTAAAGGTATTATTTGTTGGTGTTCTTTTACCAACTTTGTTTTTTTTTTTTTTTAAAGGCAAGTTTTAAATCTTTTGTTTCGGGAACTTATTTTGGATAATGCTTTCAGAGTGAAACAATTAAATTATGATATTTTTATTGATTAATTAAAGGATATTGTTTTTATGTTTTTGGTTTTTTTTTTGTTTTTTTTTTTTGCTTTTATATTATACTAATACTAATAAAAGAAAACAAAAAATATTTTTGTGTTTTATATAAATTTTTTTTATAAATAAAAGAAAATATTCACAAACGAGAAAATTAACTTCACGAGGGAAGGGTCTTCAAACACTAATCTTCAAACAAATACGAAAATCGTATCACAGCCTCCCCGGCAGCGGCGCCAAAAATTGATTAGTTAATTTTATAATTTTGGAAATTGGCAGAAAACACCCCTGAGTTTTATACATCTTATTGCACAGAAAGTCCTTTGGTGTACAACTTTGTGCCATTGGCAGATTTAGCCCTTGTGGTATTTTCTTCTTTTTCCTTCATTAAATCATTAGTGACAATTACAATATTACCCCACCCCAACAAATAGTCATCACAAAAATCCCAAAATTCAATACTTTTTTATTAATTTCCCAACCCCCCAAATCACTACCTACCCCAACCCCACCCCACAACCCCCCCCCCCCCCCCCCCCCCCCCCCCCCCCCCCCCACCCCCCCCCCCCCCCCCCCCCCCCCTCCCCCCCAACCCCCCCCTCCCCCCCCACAGAAAGTCTTGGTGACACTTTGTGCCATTGGCAGATTTAGCCCTTGTGGTATTTTCTTCTTTTTCCTTCATTAAATAAGTTAGGGACTTGGTAATTTTGGTCCCTAAACTTATTTTTCTTCACTTTTTGACTTTTGGATTTGTCGGGGTTGACTTTTTCACACTTGGGCTTTGTCTTGACTTTGTCTTTTCCGCTTTTCAGGTCGTGTCTCGGTTTTGTCGTTTTGGCTTCGTTTTTCGTCCTTTTCTTAGATATCCGTTCCTGCACAACACAATTAGCAAAACAAGCATATATTTGGCATTTTAAGTCCGTTTTTGGTTATTTTAGCTCGTTTTTAAAGGTAAAAGGTGTGTGTAATTAAACACATACCAATGGCCAAACTCAAGAAACTGTCAAAAGGGGTAAAGCCATTGGTCAAACATCACATTCTTTGGGTGAAAAGTCAGAAGCTTAAGAAAAGAGGAAAGAAGCAAAAGAAGAAGGTGTCTTCAGTCAAACTGGGGAGGAATAAAGATGAAAGTAATTTGTCTGAAGAGCATCATGATCAAGATGACCATAACCATACAGCCTTTGTTTATGAAGATTTTGATGCTACAGATGCTGTTGTTGCTGTTACTCCTGACTTAGAAAGAAAGAGTGATGAAACAGAACAGGTGATTATTGAAGAAGAAAAGGATACTTCTGATGTAAAAAGTGGGGATACTGAAGAATTGGATTTGGAGAGGATTCAAAGTACTGCTAGACAAAGTGCTGTTACTCCAAGGACTTTAAATTTTGATGATGAAGCAGGTCCTTCAAGTCCAATTCGTCCAACTCAAGAAGAAGAGCCTGAAGAACAGTTCAAAGATGATGAATTTCTTGCTGATATCCCTCTCAATATCAGTAGACCAAGAGGCTTAAGCATTCCTGGTCCTATGCAATCTCAACCTCAACAACCAACTCAAACTACTGACCCAAAAGAAAAAGGTAAAGGGATATTGGTTGAAGAGCCCAAAAAGAAGAAATTAACTCTTCAACAAATCAGAGCTTTGGAGACTGCACATGATGAGGAAGTTGCTAGAAAGGTTCAAGCAGAATGGGATGAGAAGAAGAGAGGAAAAAAGGTTGGGAGATTGAGAAATCAAAAAACAAAGACTATTCGCAGAAACCTACTTCTCTTACACAAGAACGAGGATCAAATGTATGGGCTATTAAACGGGTCAAGGATACAAGAATTTACAAACAACTAAGGTATCCACAAATGAAGGAATGTATGTGATAAGTTCAAGAATCCATCAAAGATTCTTTTAAGGATTTTATTCCAATGGGTTCAGAAAAAGAAAAGCAGATGTTACCGGAGAGAGATGCAAAGAGACTCTTAAGGAAGAGAAAAGCTACAGTTACAAAAGAACAGCCATCAAAGAAGCTTAAATTGAGAACAGAGACAATGATGAGCTCCATAACTATCTTAGGATTGTAGACTTTGAGAGAGTGCACAGATAAAGAGTCACTGGAAGCAATCTATATGATTACAGGAATTCAACGGTCTTGACGCACCCGAGGGAGTGTATCTCATAATTTTTAGTAGCAATTACTCATTTCAGTGCTTTCAACAACTTGTGGGGAGTACTGCACATTTTTGGATAGCAAGATCTATATCATCTATATTCTGGTTGTTACAGACTATTATTAAGCATATCCACCAACTGGGTTAGGATTGATACTTCTGGGTGATCTTACAACCATTTGGGAGACGTCTGCAACAAGTGATGATGATTTCTGGAAGAATCAAGAAGATTGGGAAATTATAAGATGGAGACTTAATGAATCTTCGGGAGTACATACATTGGAGTTAGAGGATGGTACAATGCTTCATATGCTGACAGAAAGAAGATATCCTCTATCAAGAGAGCTGATGATCAGGATGCTAGATCATGGTATGGAAGTTGAAGATGAGAGTGAAACAGCTATCATATTGATACATCTGTTTATTTTATGGACAACTGAAGATGGTGATGATTCTTAAACAACTGGTATTATTTATCAAAATTTTCTTTGAAAGTAACATATCTTGTTTTGATAAAAAGACTTATGTGAACAGCAGTACTTATCAAGTACTGCTAGTTTAAAACAAACAGTACTTTGTTGAAAGTACTGCTTGTTAAAAAAATTGTTTTTGAAATATTTTGAAGTTTTGAGTGTGCAAAAACTTTTTAAAGCATAATATTTTTGAAAGTTTTGATAGTAACACCTGATGTTAGTGCTTGCAACTACATTGACTAAATGGTATTCTCAATCACCATGTTAACAGACAACGAAAGTTGTTTGATTACACCATGAGGCTACGGCTCTGGTGTGATCTTTAAATCCGTTTATAGCTTTAATAGTTTGCTCAAAACTATATGGTCCTCAACTCACCAATGTTTTATTACTGAGAGTTGGCTAGTCTTGAGCAAACGGCTACAGGTAAAGACTTATCAAATCCGTTCATGGTTGTAATGACTTACCAAAGTCATATAGTATTCAACTCACTATGATTCATGTTCGAGTGTTGAAGTGGTTTCAGTTCCCATGGATTATTACCTTTTTCTAGGTACTAAAGAACTGACTAGCCCATGAGTGAATGGCTACTTGGTTAAAGGACCCTATTATAACCATTTATGTTGCATGAGATGCCTGCAGCTGATGAGAACAATCTGTTTGATGCAAAGACAAAAGAATTTTTGAAGAAGTAATTTATGTTCAAACAAGAGGTTTCCTTTCAAGATACTCAAACAGATTGTTACAAGTTATGCTTGAGGAGTATATCTAGAAGATTGAGACTTGTATTGATGTGAACAAAGATGTCCATCCATCAAGAAACTGAAGTAAGCAAGTAGGAATTCAAGTTAGGAGAGGATTGTTGGGAAATACAAGTCAGAAGGTCAAAGTACTGCTAAGTTGAAGGTCAAAGTACTGCCTTCTTAGTATGAAAAAGTCAAAGTACTGCCTTTATTAAAGGAACTTTAAAGGATTCTTAGTTAAACGGTTACATTAGTAATTATCATGTAACAGTTACATTAGTGATTAGTATTAATTAGTATTTGTGTCATACAAGAACTGTACACCTACTAGAGTTATCCTTACGTTTATAAAAGGATCTCTAGGAAGGCATTAAGAAGACACAAGAAAAAGCATTAGTTAGAAGTATTAGAGATAAGTATTGTATTAGGGATCTGCAAACTTAGGCAGATTCAAGGTGTGATAATACAAATCGTTTGTTAAATCATTGTGTGTTCTTCTTGATACTGTTAACTAGTTTCTGCATAGTTGATAGTATTACATCAGTGTTTCATTGTTACTGACTTGGAAGTAACATCCTTTACAGGCTAAAGGCTTATTATACTAAGGTATATCGATCCTACATAATTTATCAATGGAATTTTGTATTTTGGAATATTTTTGTTGTTTATTCTGTAAGCCTCTCAGTTGTTTATAAGATGTGTTTCAGGACAAGATTTTCTGATGAATGTTGTTTATTTCATAAGCTTCTCAAACGTGTCTATAAAAATATCGTGTCTGAGAACGAGTTTGCCTAAATATTGTCATTCCTTAATTGTTTGTGAGGCAATAATATAAATCATGGTTGTTAAGATCCCGACCCTGATCTTAGGATCTTACGATTTTACGGTACTGCAAAACAAAAACGATCTGGATCCTACGTAGGATCTTTGCATGCTTAAGATCTTATAGGATCCCGATCTTGACCATATGATCTTAAGATCTACTCCGATCTGATCTTACTTTTCTCAAACTACGAACTAAAAAACTACAAATTTATAGGTTGTGTTTCACAGATATGAAAAAACAACAAGTTAATCTTCTTATAAATATCATAATTATAATTTACGACAACATTCCTATTAAACATTCATATAATTATGTGTTTATAATATATAATAATTTGTAGATTTGTATAATATTACAAAGATTGTTAAGAAAATGACATTATAGTAGGATCTTACAATCCCGATCCGACCTTACGATCTCGATCTTGCAAAGGCGAAAACTATCCTGGGTAGGATCCCGATCTTGAAAACCTTGATATAAATTCTCAGAGTGTTAATTGCATACATCTTTCTTTTTCTTTTTTTTGAACAGCAGATGAATTAACTAGCAAGAAGCTAGAAAAAAGGAATTACAAGATCGATGATAGAATGTTACAAGGATTACAAAACCATTCTATCCAACTAAATGTGATATTTCTACTCCTACTAGAAATCCAATTGTACGAAAATTGTTTTACATCATTAAAAAGCAACTCCTTTTGAGGTCGTTTGAGGTTGAAAACGGTTTTATTTCGATGATTCCATATAGCCCAAATAGTTGTGTTTACCACCACATCGAAGAATTTCCGATGCTTATGAGCCATGGGAAGCCGGTCGACCATGGTTAAGATATCTAGAAGGTTTGAGTTGGTGATTTCAGTAAACTGCCACCAGGAGAAAACGAACTTCCAAGTATCAATGGCTAAGGGGCATTTGACAAATAAATGATCTTCCGTTTCAATGTCATTGTTGCAAAGAGGGTATCTAACAGTATCGAGATCAATTCCACGCCAATCAAGATTGAATCTAGTAGGAAGTCTTTTGTTCAAAACACACCAAGTAAGGATGTTTACCTTCGATGGCAGTAGCTTATTCCATCTGGTGGGATGAGAGATATTGTCACTTGACATGGTAGAGATGAGCTTTCGCATGCTATTAACGGAAAATCTTCTTGAGGCATCATAGGTGAATTCCCAAACATCGGAACCATTTGAGAGGTGTAAGTTTACTAGAAGATTAATGAGATCATTTTGTTCGTTAAGTTCTTCTTCTGACCGAAAACTCCTTCTCCATGTCCACGAAATTGAAGGCCTAGATACATTAGAAGTAACAGTAACATTATTGTTTAATAAAGAATTAATGGTTCTCTCACAAACTAAACAGTTCTTGTTTAGCTCAAGCCTATACAACAGCGGGAATGATTCTTGAAGAGTCGTGCTACCTAACCAATGATCATGCCAAAAACTTGTACTTCTACCGTCTCCAATCTTTTTCTTAAAAATTGTTGGTAGGTTAATACCAACCTTCGTAAGCTCATGCTTGAGGTTTAATATTCGTGACCAAGTACTTGAAGCTTTCTTGTGAGAATTGGAGTTTAAAACACCGCTTGTGGGTCCATGTATAGAACGGATAACATTACACCAAAGGGATGTGCCTTTATTTCGAAAACGCCACCACCATTTAGTAAGCAAAGAGTTATTACTTGCGACGAGCGAGCCAATACCTAAGCCACCTTTGTTTCGTGGTGAGACAACCTTGTCCCATGCAACCCATGATATTTTGTCTACATCCGAATTACCACCCCAAAAGAATCTTCTACGAATACCTTCGAGCTTATGTATGACTTTCTTTGGTTCTTTGAAGGTTGAAAAATAATAAACACCCAAACTACCAAGCACGGATTTGATAAGAGTGAGACGACCTCCAAACGAGAGGGTTTTTGCTTTCCATTTAGAGAGCCTATTTTGGAACCTTTTGATGAGAGGTTCCCAACTACAACATCTAGACATTTTTGCACCAACAGGAAGGCCCAAGTATGTGCAAGGGAATTAAGAGGCGAGACACCCAAGAGAGGAAGCGATGATGTTTAGATCCTCATAAGAAACCCCAATGGCAAAAATCTTGCTTTTGTTGAAGTTTACTTTGAGACCGGAGGCAAGGTGGAAACAAGTAAGGATCCTAGAAAGGTTTTTGGCATTCGAAATAGACCACTCACCTAAAATAAGGGCATCATCCACGAATTGAAGGTGAGAGATATGGACTTTGTCTTTCCCCACTTTAATGCCATGAAAAAGATTGTTGTTAGTAGCTTCAAGAATAGCCACGTTGAGAGCTTCAGCCGCTATGATAAATAAGAATGGAGATAGGGGATCCCCTTGTCTAAGACCTCTTTCAAGCTTGAATTCCTTGGTGGGGGAACCATTTATAAGAATAGAAGCGAATTTTGTGTTAAGGCAAGAGTGAATCCATCTCCTCCATTTGCTACTAAACCCCATTTGTACCATAATAGAAAGAAGAAAAGACCATGACAAATAATCAAACGCCTTTTCAAAGTCAACTTTGAAGAACATTACTCTTTTTTTGAACTTTTTGGCCCAAGAAATAACTTCATCTATTATAAGGGGGCCATCAATGATTTGGCGCCCTTTCATGAAGGCCATTTGAACATCACCGATAACCGAAGGTAAAACCTTAGACAGTCGATTTGCAAGGACTTTTGCTATAATCTTGTATTGACACCCAATGAGACTTATAGGCCTAAAGTCTCCAATGACAAGGGGGTCTTCTAATTTTGAGACAAGTGTTATGAAAGAGGAATTACAACCCTTAGGAATATAGAAGGAATTTTCAAAAAAATTTACAAAAGAAACGACGTCGTTTTCGAGAGTGTCCCAATGGTTTTTGAAAAATTTGAAAGTGAAGCCATCGGGGCCCGGAGCTTTGTCACAGCCACAATCCCATACCGCATCTTTAATTTCTAAGGTGGTGAAAGGGCAATCAAGAAATCGAACCTCATCATTAGATAGTTGCTTGAAGAGATTGCTTGTGAAAGATGGCCTCGCCTGGTTCACTTCTTTGAATCTTTTGTCAAAGTACTGAAATATGTGATTCTTTATGGACACAGGGTCTGAAACCCATTCCCCGTGAATATTCAGCCCATTGATCCGTGAGCGATTTCTTCTACTGTTGATCATACCATGAAAAAATATTGAATTTTCATCTCCTTCTAACGCCCACCGAATTTTTGCTTTTTGCTTTAGGTCCATGATATTATAGTGCTCGAGATCAGTTAGCGATTTAACATACGTGTTTCTTGAGATGATTTCAGAATCAGTTAGGGAGGATACTTCAGCTTTTGCGTCCAATGTGTCAATTTTATTTCGTAGAACAAGAAAAGCTGATCTTTCTTTTTCTTTTACCTTTTGACGCCAGATTTTAATGTTGGACTTGAGGCGCTGCAGTTTGGACTTAAAGCTGACAGAAGGGTGTAAACTCACATTGTGAAGAGGGCCTTGAGGCATGGAATTCCAATTGTTGTGGACAATAGATGGGAATTCTTTGTGTTGAAGCTAACTGTTATAAAGCTTAAAGGGGATGGGCCCATAATCAGCTCCCAAGTTCGACAATAACAAAGGGCAATGATCTGAGAACTCTCTAGGAAGAGTAATCGTGTGAGAATCTGGCCATAAATCAACTACATGTTGTGAGACTAGGATTCTATCTATTTTACTTAACTTGTTACCAAGTGTATTCATCCTTGTGAATCTCTTTGCTCCCATTGGCAAGTCTACGAGACCAGATGATGAGATAAAGTTATTGAACCGTGTCGCCCCTTGTGTGTCGAAAATAGACCCTTTCCGTTCGTTATCATATCTTACTTCGTTAAAGTCCCCCATTACAACGGATAGAGAGTTGTGTGATAAAATCAATCTTGGAAGCTCTGACCAAAGTTTTTTCTTTTTTTTTTTGGTCTTGTGGGGCGTAGACAACTATAATAAAGCACGGAATGCTAATGTTTTTCCATCTCCCCTGTAAAGCAAGAAAACCTTCTCCATCTAACGAGTTCAGTAAAGTGAAGACTGAGGTGTCCCATATAGCCACTATACCTCCAGATTTTCCGTTAGAGCTTTTCCCAACAAAGTCAAATTGGGGGTTATTCCACATGGAACGGATAGTAAACCGATCGAGCACATTAGACATAGTTTCTTGGATTCCCATAAAATTAATTTTATGCTCATAACGAGTCTTTGTACCCATCCTTTTTTATGAGCTTCTCCTACACCTCTAATATTCAAGGAGAGAATATTCATTGATCAACCATATGATCTCCATTTGCAAGAATACTTGCAACGTCCTGCTCCTTCCCAACCAAATTGAACCCAATTTTGTTTCCAACATCCAAAGTATTATCTACCTCATTTGACTGTGAGCTTATAGGTTAATGACGATTGTTGAGCTCATTAAGACTTCACAATAGTTAGCACATTTAGTGATAAAATAAATATGATTAACTACCGCTCACATTAGCGACATGTTCTCCTTAGACGTACATGAACCAATATGAGATATTGTAGTTTATTTGATTGTTACAAATTTAGTCGTACTGTCACTAACTTATGAACAATCTTTCATTTCTTAGTCACGTGTAATGTAAACTAATTATGTGTTGAATTGTGCGCTTAATTCCATCAACGGCTACTTCTTCTATACTAGTAAACGGTGCACTAATTTAATGACACAGTTCACGCTCGAAAGAGGTATTAGGCAGGGGACCCCTTGTCTCCTTTTGTGTTTCTTTTTGTAGCGGAAGGCTTAAATATGACGATGCAAGAAACTACTGTAAATGATGGATTCTTTGAAGGAGTTAAGGTGGGTAGTTAGGATATTAACATTACTCACTTCCAATATGCGGATGACATATTCTTGTTTGATGAATGGAACAGAAGTAATATTATTAATCAGATGAAACTTCTCAATTGGTTTCAAATGGTGTCGGGATTAAATATTAACTTTAATAAGAATAGTTTGGAATTGGCATTGATGCTGATGAACTAGAAGCTGTGTCAAGGGTTTTGAAGTGTCGTGATGGGCACCTTCCATTTGTTTATCTTGGACTTCCAGTAGGTACTAATATCGTTAGAATTAAAAGTTGGAATCTCATGGTTAAAAAATTCAGAAGTAAATTGGTGGATTAAAAAGCGAGATTGATATCATTTGTTGTTAGATTGATTTTGGTAAAATTGGTCCTCGGTAGCTTATCGTTGTATTTTTTTCTCACTTTCTCGCGCCCCGATAAGTGTATTAAATTCGTTAGAGATGTCAAAATAAATCTTTTTTGGGTGGTTTCCGGGGATCCTGGGACACCTATGGATTATTGCGATGTAGTGCTAATTCATCTAAAAAATCTCACATTCTCTAAAATACACCAGGTCTCAAAAAATATGTTTGTAGTCTATTTAGTTTTTTGTATGTGCATGAGGTTATTTTCATTTCTGGTTTCGTCCGCATTTTATCATTTATGTTGCTGCGCTTTTGCGGTATTCTTGGAGCGAGTTTAAGTCATTTTTATTTTATTTTTTTATTTTGGGTTCTTTTGTTTGCTTTATGTGTTTTGTAGCCTCCTTTATAAGTTTGTCCTCTTACCCAGAAAAGAAATCATTAAAGCCCGTGACCCATTCTATATACTTATTGGCCAGACCTCAAGTATATATATATGATGTTTTAGCTTGAAATACCACAAAATTTGTATCTATGTCGGACCTCCTTCAGCCACACATTTTGTACCACGTACCACTTGCAAATGAGACAAGGGAAAAACTACGACCAAAACCATGTCCTCATTTTCCTATCACGTCACGAGTGTTAGATGATACAAAACCTGGTAGGTTATAATGTTTATTGAGACACAATATATAGAAGTTACATAACCTAGAAACTCTAATGGACCAAACCCAGAAGCCGGGCTTGGGCCTAATCCATTTAATACTCCCTCGCAGTTCGCGCGACGAAATCACGAAAGCTCGGACTGAAGTAGTAAACTAGAAAAGAGAAAAAAAAAACATTAACATGATAAAAACATAACTTTAGTCGACTCCTAACAAAACCGTACCAACGGTCGACTTTAGTGAACTGGTACCAACGGTCGGCTAAGTCGACTGGTAACACAACCGTACCAACGGTCGACTTTAAGGACTGATACCAACGGTCAACTTTAGTCGACTGGTAACAAAACCGTACGAACCATCGACTAACAAACAAACAATAAAACCAACTATAACTTTCTTTTTTTTTAGATCCAAACATCATTAACTAGTAAACAAAATTATTAGGCTGACCACCGGAGAATTGTTCTTCAACAGAGAATTGCACGATTGCACTTTTGACAAGCGTCTGTGACCAACTTCATGCCTTCTTCCTCCATGCCTTCTTCTTTCCACCAGTGGCACGTCTCTTGTGGCGGCTAGAGTTTGACGGGGTGGTTTAGGAGAGGCGGCTCAACGTAGCCACCTAGGTCTGAGGTTCAAACCCGCTCCGATACCATGTTAGACAATGAAACCCCGTTGGTTATGATTTATTATTGACCACAATATATATGATATTACATGAATGAAACCTTAATGGACCCAACCCACAAGCCGGGCTTAAGCCTAATCCATCTAATATCAAATACCTGTTCTATCATCTAACAACGAGAATATATTACACAACACTACGAGAAACTCGAATATAATAACATAAACCTTTTGTTGTTTGTTTCTATCGATCCACATGTTGGTAATTCGTGAATGAAGTGTATATACACATAATGAATCAAATTAAACGATTCAAATTCAGGACTTTTGTATTTACATGAGTATATAACGCTTACAGTAGTGATATATCACATGGTATGTTCATTAAAAATCAACAAGTTGGTAACTATAGAAGGTCTATTTAAGAATAAAAGATAGAAAATTAAGATGAATGGATCAACTAAGCAAACCCGTGATGGAAAACAACAAACATACCATAAAAACTCACGAGATCACACTATATATGATATTTAATTTAATTAACATATTAAATTGAGATAATTATCATTTTGTGGTACCAAACTTGTTGATATACAAATTTTTAAAGGTGATTCTCGTTATGTGCATACATTATGTGTTTGTTATTAAAGTTTGTGCAACAAATATACCTGTCCAGAATGCAGACTCTCGCAAGTATGTAACTGAAATCAGCACTTCAAATGGTTTTAAGATTACGTATAACCCCACCTGGATTTTTGGGGATCATGACGTGTTCAAATGGTTTTATACTTTTATGAGCACCCGACCTGGATTTTGGGGATCGCGACGTTAAGTGAACTTTTGTCGAAGATAAGTAGTCAGAGAAACCAACTTGGCTAGCTCAGTTGGCCACCAAAGGTGTCTTTGGGGAGGTTGTTACCACATGCGAGAGGTTTCAGGTTCGAGTCTATCCGTGGGGGTTTTCCTTCAAGGTGGGAATCTGTGGGATTTTGCCACATAGATGCGTCGATTCGAGGCTGGCAGGGACTACCTTCTGGGTATGTACTGTGGAATCGAATCTCTAATTATTATTCGAGGATGGCAGGAACGTAAGTACTGTGGAATCGAATAACTAACTTGGTAACTGTACTAACTCGCCGTTCCAAAAAAAAATAAGTAGTCAGAGAGCAAGGGGCCAAAGCCGCAGATATAAAACTACGGTAGTCCATAACTTGGTGGAGGTGGTAGTCTACTATTCTAGCTAGAGTAAATGATCGAGTGATATAAACCCGAAGAGTTCTAGACAGTTTCATTACATATTTACATGTCTTATCAAGTCAAAAAGTTAGCCAGCGTCTACCTATTGAAGTTAGTATGTGAAAATGGAGTAGAAAATTGAATGTTTTTTTGTTTATGCATTGGCGATGATAGATTGATGAAAAGTCAAAGATATGTAAAGAATCAAAATAACTTTAAAATGTTAGAGACCTCAAAAAGTTATGCATTGTGATAATGTTCTTGTTGCGTTCAGCCTAATAATCAAATTTTTAGCAGATATGTGTCATTAGGTTGATGCATTGTCATTAATTAAACATCTAAATGTAGTATATGGTTAATTACTTAAGTTTTTTAGTAATACGTTTGAAACATTCACGTGAATATGCAAATCCACGCATGAACATATGCTTGAAGTTATTAAATCAATTCCATGCAGGGTTCTCAGTTCACTTCTGAAACCGACCCAATGGATAAAATAAATATATAATAGGAAAGTGCCAAAAGTGTAGTAGGACCATTTTGTCCTCCTACCACCTATCCAAAAACCATGCAAATACTGCATTTTATTTCCCTATATAAACCAACCATTCTTACACTAAACAAGCATACCAATTATACACAAAGAGTTTAAGTGAGTATTAACCTTTGAAGTGACAAAATGGAGTACTACACAAAGCTAGCCCTTGTAGCCATGGTTCTAGTCGCAGCACTTGTGACCGAACCCATGGCTACAAATGGTTTCAAAATATGCGGGGTCACCACTGATGCTCTAAAGACTTGTCAGCCAGCGGTAGCACAAGGTGTCAGCCCTCGTCCAGACCCAACGGCTGATTGTTGTAGCGCCATTAACAAGGCTGACTTGCCATGTTTTTGTAAGTTGAAGGACTCAAGCTTCTTGTCTGTCTACGAAATTGACCCTGTAGAATGCGTGAAGCTACCAGGGAAATGCAACCCACAACAAGCAAACTTTCATTGCTAGATCAATGTTTCATATGTTTTCGTTGTCTTATTATATTCTTGTTGATTAATGTGGTGTTTTTCTGTCTTGCTTATTGTTGCATTGAAGCATGGTCGTACCGTAGGTTGTGACAAGGTGTAACATTTAATTTTATGATTTAGTTTGGTTGATCAGTTCGATATTAAAAAGTTTAATTTGTGTTGTTATATGCGTTTTGTTTGGCCCTTGAGAGATCGAAAATCTATGTTTGATACATATGGTATACGTTATTGGCATGGACGGAACCCGGGGGTGTCCCGCGGGGTCTCGGGTCAATGAATTTTTTCGATATAGTGTTAATTTTTAAAAAAGACATTGATTTTTCAATAAATGCATCTTAAATGCATCTCGTCTATCAAAATGTGTTTCAAATGTTATTTAGTTAGTATATTTTAAAAGAATTTGTGCACTCAGTCATATTTAGTCTTGATTCTGTCCCTGAATTAATTTTCTAAGAAATTTGTAGTTTTTAACATTGATTCTTTATTTAAATGATTATTCGTTTATGAGAGGTTTTCTCCACAAAATAAGAACAGTGTTCTAATATGCAAAACTATGGTTCTGGAAAAAGACAAACATAATATCACTACTATATATAACACCAAAATCATTAACAAGCTTAAATTTGAAGTAAAGAAATGAAGCTAACTAAGCACGCATAGAAAACATTGCAAGTATTATCTAGCACAAGTATTCAGTAACTAGCTAGTTTTAGTAGCTAGCATATTCGCAAATAAACTGTTTCACTTGTAATTTTTTGGGTAAAGGGTTTTCCCGATAAATTTTATTACGTCAAAAAACATGTAAGTACAAAAGATGAGGGTGAGTCCCTCATCTCCGCCCGTTACATGGGCAAAGCTACTTCCTAAAAGGAAGGTACACAAAATGACTAGACAAAAGAAGAATAAATTTTTTTCTTGCGACCTCGAAATCGGATATCCAGATTATCACATATAGCTTGAAGCTCTTGAGAAAGATCCTGACCTTCGTACATATCATCATCGTATGGGTCATCATCATAGTCACCATTACCATACGAATCCCTCCATTGTTCCAGCAAACTTTGAGTGCCAAAACCTACCATTTCTGAAGCCATAGAACGAGCCATATCATTATCAACTGATGCAACCTCGTCTTCACTATCATAATCATCCGGAAACTCTACCTTCTTCAAAGGATTACCAGCTTCATCTACAAGAGTAGCTTTCCCACTAGTAAGTAATTCTTCAAACTTCCTAATTTTATCAATAATAGGAGTAGTATTAGTACTACTATTATCGACATTCATAAAAGATGATCCACTTAAAGTATCCTCGTTATTAACCAAATTAGTAGTCCCCCTATTGGTACCTAACTCCACATCATTATTGACCGAATTAAGAACTTCAAATGGATTTGAATTACTGACATCAATAGTAGGTACCACACCTTTCTTCTTATTACCGCCAGAACTAGCAGTATGCTTTTCGAAAACAGGTCTATATTCTTTCTGAGGTTTAAAACCTATTTTCGGACCAAACGGAACACATCGAGAGGTTTGACTAGGCTTCTTCAAAGTCTTCTTCTCACTAGTACGTGTATTCTTCGGACATTCCTCATGAATATGTCCAAAAACCTTACAAGACGCACACCTAGGAGGTTTCCACTCATACTCAACACAGACATTACATATATAATGGCCCTCCTTCGTAATTCTAGGCATAACTACGATAATGTTATCTTTCAAATCCACATCAGCTCGAAGCTCAATCATAACTCTAGCATAGCTTGACCTACCCCAAGATTGCATGCACATATCAGATGTATAAAAGTCAAGCATTATAGGAGTACCCAGTTTAGTGCCTTGGTTAAGGGCATTTGGTTGAGATTTGCATTTGTGTTATTTTATATATATATACCGTTCACGAATCAAGTACTAACATCTTCTTTCAATAGGTTCTTATCCGGATGCCATTTTTTTAGGATAAGCGGGTTATTCCGGATAAACCATGGACCATTCTCAAGCATAGCATCTAATCCCTCCATGGAGCTAAATTGAAAGGAGAATAATCCTGTAGACGAGCTGAACATAGAATGAACAAGCCCATATTTACCCCAAGTGTTCCTAACATAGTTAGCAACAACATGGTATGCCACCCGCTTCCCTAAGAAAAAACCATATGTTGTATTAGCAAATCGATCACTTATAGCTCGAATAGACTCCATCAGGACAACCACATCAATCCCATTACCCCCCGGTGTAAACAAAGTATGAATATTCAATTTCTTCCCACTTGATTTACCAGTAACATTAGCATATGAAGACTTACCAGCGACATTACCAGCCGAAGTAGTTACTTGCGTAGGTAATGGTGGAAAAGATCCAAGAACAGTAGTATTATCAAAAGTGCTTCGCTTTTCCTTCTCCACAGTCATATCAACTACAGGTGGTGTTGCAATCTCCTTAACAGCATGTGCAACAACAACATGAGTATCTTCATTCATAGTGTCATCTGGCTCTGTACTCAAACCAGTACCTGAAGTAGTAATCATCTTATTCCTATTTAGATCCTTTTCCTTTACACCTCTCCCTACCCCACTACCTTTTTGGCTTAAAAAACCACGCTCCATACCCACAACTTTTACGAACAGTAAACCACCAACAAAATAATCACCAACTTAATCCAACAATAGCCAATTACATTCAAACCCCACACCAAAAGAAATTCGACACCCTAAAAGATTAGGAGAATCGATCAAGAATTATATATGTTAGGGTTTAACTTAAACACCAAGAACAAGTAACGAGGATTGAGAACCCACGTTAGCAGTAAGATCCAAGTAACGAGGAACGATTTAGGTTTAAATAGTCGTTTAACAAAACATTAATCACACCCCGCAACAAATAAACTTAATCACAAAGTAAGGTATGAATCACTATATTAAATAATATCCAGGCAACAAATCAACCGACCCACTCAAGGATATTTAATCGCAAGTAAGGATCCCTAAAAACTATTGAAAACCTAAATACGTTGAAACAAAACCCACCCACTAATTAGTCTAATGATTAAATAATGAATGGGATAAAGTAAAACGAATTATGGAATATTCAAAAGATTCAGGATGCGATCAGAAGAAACCACTATCCCAAGTACTTGCCCAACTTTTCATCGCTCACCATACCCTTTCCCAAACCCATTACCCCTATAAACCCCTTCCATTGGAAATTCATCAACCCGACAATCCCCATCAATGGGGCTAAGACGGCTATAAGGTAATGAAAAGGCTAGGAATTCCTTGGGGACTTTGTCCACTCTCACAACAAACACGCCCAGTCCAATAGAGGCTGAGAGCCTCTATATATTGGAAAGAGAGCAAGCGAAGTCATCACAACCTGTCTTTTACTTGTCTTAAGTGTAAATTTAATCAAGTTTGCTTTCAGATTATTGTATTCAGTTTATTTAAAGCTTGGGTGGTATTATTTCCAGTTTTAATACAGATAAGAGTTTTTTTTTGGTTATTACATTTCAAAATTTAAAGTGTAAGTTAAGCCCTTCATTCTGTTTTAATCTTTACACACCAATGTGTAAGAGTTGTTAAGCTCAGTTTATAAGCTTGTCTTACCCCTTTATTTCTTTTAAAAAGCTAAAAAGAAGTCATTTTTATATAAATAAGGGGGTGTTTGGTTCAGTCTTAAAATGGGTCAATATGGTGTTTTTATGGGTTGTAACCACTCAGCCAACTTTGGCTGAGTGTGTGGGGTTTATTAGGCCATTTAAATCACCACTTTTAGTGTCAAAATAAGTTTTGTCCCTTTTGTATTCTGTCAAATTTTGAAAAGCCAATTTGAGCTTAAGATTACTCAAGTTGCTTATGCAGCTTAAGCACACTATTTTTGTGCTTCATGGTGTGTGTTGTTTATAACCTTTTTGTCCTCCCTTGTTCTGTCCCTTTGGTTTTACAAGTAGGAGTCAAAAAGTTGGTATGCTTGGTTTTTTGAAAATAGTAGCCATTTTTTTGCCCAATATTCAGCAGGTTTTTAAGTCTCATTAGAGCCATTCTATTGCAAATAAGGCTCATTGACCACCCTTTTTAAACTGTTTGTGATTGGTTTTAGGTAAAAAGCCCTTGAGAGCTTATTTTCATAAGCCCAAAAAGCCCTTAAGCTCACTGTTTGAGCTCCCCTGGTGCTAGACACCTTAATTCAGCATCATTTTCCAGCTTATTTATCCATAGAACCCCTAGTTTCTTTTAGCTTTTATTGTAGCTTATTAGTTTCCCTTTAATTCCCCATAGTTTTGTAGCTTAACTCCTCCTCTAGTATAGCTTATTATAGGCTTAAAGTTTCCCTTTTCTGTTTTCTTTTAAAACTGCCATTATAGCTTATTTAAATTCCAGCTTATCTTAGGGCTTATTAGGTGACCATAGCTTATCATTAGGGTACCCCTAGCCTATTTAACTGTTTCCCATAAGTTTTAGCTTATTTTGTTAGTTTAAATCTCAATAAGAAAGAAAAATAAGCTTATAAGCTTATTAAGCTTTTGCAGTCCAAAAGCTCACTTTTCTAGCTTATCAAGTTAACTTCAAGCATAAGTGCTTTTACAAAAAAGACTCCCCTTGAGCCCCTTAACAAGTTTTCTTTTATAGCTTTTTGATAATAAGCTGTTTGGACCTACCTTGTAATCGGGGTCCACCTCAGGGACCAATTGTGTAATTTTCTCTTTTGTAGTTACCTTTGTTAGTCCCCCTTGTCAGTTTGTTGTTTCCCCGTTAGTCCTTGTGTCCTTTTCACTGTTAGTCCCTATAGTTAACTTTAGTTAGTTTTATTTAATTTAATTAATTAAATTAGGTTTAGATTTAATTAGTTTAATTACTTTTTATATAAACAGTAAAATTTGGGCATTTTTATATTTTTAGAATTGTTAACTTTTTCTTTATTTAATTTTATTTTTTCAGAATTTTTATAACTTTTATTTTTTGTCTTTTTCTATTTTCTTAGTTTTAATTAGTTATTAATCTTTAAAAATTCATAAAAAATCCAAAAATTAATAAAAAAATATTTTTCTTTTTTATAAAATTTTCTTTTGTCATTTAGTGTCTAGGAAAAATATAAAATTTAGTATAGGCTTAATTTTTCTTAAATTTCAGTTTTAGACCCGTTTTACCGGGTGCGTTTTACCGTTTCTTTTCGTTTAGCATTCAAACGACCTCCGTTTTAGTTCTAGTTTTCTTTATTTTTCAAATTAACTTAATTAGAATTTAATTTTGATTTTTAATTTAATTTAGCATTTATTTTCTTAATTTTTAGTATTTAGGTTTCCCGATACCTATTTCTGTTCCCCGTATTTTAGTATAGATTTAATTTTAGGATTTCCCTATAACTAATTTTGTTTCCCGTAGTTTTTAAGATCCCCATTTCCTATATCTGTTTCCCGTAGATTAAATTAGGTTTTATTTAATTAATTTTAGTTGTAATTATATCAGTATAATTATTTCAGTTTTTTTGTTTCCATCAATATTCTCATCTTTCAATTTCTCTCATCAAACCAGGATTACTTTCAATTGCAGCCTCGTTGGGGATTCGACCCTGGGGAATATCTCATTCCGGAATCTTTTTTATATGATTCTACCTTATATTTATTTTATCCTTTTGTGGATTTGACTTTTGCCAATGGTCAAGGGCATTTGGTCAGATCTGTATTAGGGTTGCTATATAAGTGTACGCTTTATCAGCGAATAACAGAACCAAGCATTAACAAGAACCCGCCACCTTAGATCCATACATCCTTTACCAACTTCCAAGGCATCTATCACATTTTCCTTACGACTAATGGATGCATAAAAGGTTGATGAGGATGAGGGCTTCATATTAAGCGTTAAGTATTACTTTCAATCTGCATTCCTTGAAGTAATGATTCACATGCCAAAGGGAGCTAAAGTTTCGAAAGATCTACTTTCACATAATGAGAAACTTAAGAAAGTAGCCTCCCCAGTCAAGCTTAGTGAGGAGTGTTCTGCTATTATTCAAAGAAGTTTGTCCCAAACGGAAGGAGACCTAGGAAGCTTCACACTACCATGTCTCATTGGACCTGTACAAGTAAAGAACGCCACTGGATGATCTGGGGCAAGTATATTCACATGCACATTCTCTCTTTCCAGCGTTTGGGTTAACTGTTTTATTAACTTATATTTAAATAATCTTAAAACTCAAAACCAACTAATATGGTATTCAGCGACGATTAGGGATTTCTAAACTCAAACCAACTAAAATGAGTATTCAGTTGGACGATCGGTCTATCAAATACCCCATCGAGGTCTGCGAGAATCTATTGGTAAAAGTAAGCAAATTCATCTTCTCGGTTAATTTTGTAGTTTTAGAGATGGACGAAGACGAGTTTGTCCCGATCATTTTGGGACGGCCCTTCCTTGCCACGGCAGGAGTTGTAATCGACGTACAAGAGGGAAAATTAAGTTTACGGGTTGAAAGTGAAACCATCACCTTTAACATCAGGAAATCTATGAAATCCAAACACTCCTACGGCGATTACCTGTACTGCGCCGATCACACCGCTAAGCTGATCCAGGAACAACGGGTCGACAATGTAAATCATGATGGAAAATGGACTAAAAAAGAAGAAGAGGAAGATTCTAACAAAGCACTCATTGTTTCTTTCTACCCGAGGACAAAGCCGGTGGAACCACTTGAATGAAAACCCCGAAAAATCAACTAAAACCATCAAGCGTGGAACCACCCAAACTCGAATTGAAGGAATTACCCAAACACCTTGAGTACGCTTTCCTCCAGGAAAACAACCAAATCCCAATGTTCATCTCATCCGCATTGTCCACCGATGAAAAAACCAGACTCCTCGAGGTTCTTCAGAATCATAAAGGGGTAATCGCTTGGAATATTGCTGGCATTAAAGGAATCGACTCATCCTTTTGTACTCACAAAATCCTCATACAAGACGAGTTCAAACCAAGTGTCCAACCTCAAAGACGAGTTAACCCCAATATCAAAGAGGTAGTAAAAAAGGAAGTCATAAAACTCCTTGATGCTAGATTAATCTATCCCATCTCTGACAGTCCGTAGGTAAGCCCTGTCAAGGTTGTCCCAAAGAAGAGAGGAATGACCGTAATAAAGAATGAGAAGGATGAGCTCATCCCATAACAGACAGTCACCGGATGGCGCGTATGTATCGACTATCGTAAGTTGAACAACGCAACCCGAAAAGATCACTTTCCACTTTCGTTCATTGATTAGATGCTCGAACGATTGGTTGGGCATGAATACTACTGCTTCCTAGACGGGTTTTCTAGATACTTTTAAATCCCTATCGCCCCTGAAGATCAAGAGAAAACCACGTTCACCTACCCTTTCGGGACCTTCACATACAAACGAATGCCCTTCGGATTATGCAATGCCCTAACCACTTTTCAACGTTGCATGACAGCAATATACCATGAGCTTATCGAGGATAGCATGGAAGTATTTATGGACGATTTCTTCGTCTTTGGTAGTTCTTTTGACCACTTCCTCAAAAACCTAGAGAAGATGCTAAAAAGGTGCAAAGAAACTAACCTTGTATTGAATTGGGAAAAATGCCACTTCATGGTAAAGGAAGGAATCGTCTTCGGCCATAAGGTATTAGGTTCTAAGATTGAGGTCGATAAATCAAAAATCGAGGCAATTTCCAAACTACCATATCCAACGAATGTGAAAGCCATTTGAAGCTTTCTAGGACATGCCGGTTTCTATAGAAGGTTCATAAAAGATTTCTTACGAATCGCACATCTAATGACCCAGCTCTTAGTTAAAGATGCACCAATCAACTTCTCTGAAGAATGCATCAAGGCATTCGACACATTAAAACGTGAACTGACATAGGCACCAATCATGATCAAGCTAGATTGGTCATTACCATTTGAAATCATGTGTGACGCAAGTAATTATGCTGTCGGGGCAGTACTAGGACAAAGAATCGACAAACATTTCAAGCCCATACACTACGCTAGCAAAACAATGAACGAAGCACAAGAGAACTACACAACTACCGAGAAGGAGCTTCTGGCTGTTGTTTTTGCATTCGACAAATTCGGTCAATACCTGGTCTTATCCAAGACCATCGTCTTCACGGATCATTCTGTCCTGCGATATCTATTCACGAAACAAGATGCAAAGTCACGCCTAATTCAATGGATCTTGCTACTCCAAGAATTCGATATCGAGATCCGTGATAAGAAAGGAAAATTATTAAGTTCAATAAATGCATATAAACATATGCCATGGTGGCACATATTAGAAAATCCTTTTCCAAATAACTAAATGATTATTCGTGCATACGACTTAATAACGGTAGATAGTTATAATGATATTTTGGTTACACAAAGCACTTAATCAAAATATCATTATAACTATATGCCGTTATAAAATCTTGTTGCTACATGTACTCGTCTAGTATCGTATTTGTAACTTAATTGGAGTCAATAGTTAGAGCGAACGGTATGATGACATTTACCAAGCGCAAAATCTACGTGGAACCCAAAATGGCGCTGCCAATTGGCATGTAATGATACCGCGCAAGCCAAATGGCAAATCCCAAAGTTACTAACATTGGCGTAACGCCAAATCTTGTTTTCTTTTTTTTTTCTCTTTTTAATTTGTTGTTGTTGTGTGAGTGTCGTGTTTTAATTGGGTATGGTGGGCTAAATAGGGGAAATGACAATGGATTTGGACATGTTATGAGCGAATGAAGTGTTTTGCGTGTTATGATAAAATGGAGATTTGCGCAGAAATAACACTTCAAAATGTTGCCGTCTGGAGTGTGTTTCAGACGCTTTTAAGGAGCATTTTTTTGAGCAAATAACATTTACAATTAACATTATTATTTACAAACTCGTTTTGGAAGAAAGCATTAGCATTTTATAAAATTATAGAAAACGCTAATTTCCATGCTCTTTGAATAGCATTTACCGTTTAGCATTTAGCATTAAACGTATTTTACACAGGAATAAAGAAAGATCTATGGTTAAAATTAAAAAAGAAATTTAAAAGTTACAGTTTCATCAGCCTATTTAGCCAAACACGAATTTTCTTTATTAAACTGCTACTGCTAACTGCCTAACAGCTACCGATAATTTTTTACACAAAAAAAACCCAAAAACCAACCTTGGAACGTGGGTTGTATTAAATACACCTGACCTTGTCTCAAAATACAACTTTTGTTCGATCAACTTTATTTTTTATAGCATGCAAAACGATGCACAACATTCTCAGTGGCCAGTGTAGACCCCAATAAACACGAAATACACAATGAATTGAAAGAAATTTTAATCCAATATAGTGGGTTCATAATATGTTCATGGTAAAAAGAATCGAGATATATTCAATCAATCCAATGAACTATTAAGTTATTCGATTACCTACGTTAGGTTACTCAAAGTAACGAGAGACATCAAATTCAAAGTCATTTAAAAACGGTAAGCGTTGAGTATTGTGATTGTGATGTATAATGCTCATCACAATTTTCATCTACACCAAAAACATGATATGTAATAGCAACGTACTTTTCCATTTGTTCCTTTATCAAATACGAACCCAAAAAAGTACCACAATACTCATTCAACTTTCAAAATTTGTTTCATTATCATACATTTGCATACGTGGCCATACAGGCAACCGGCTACACAAGTAAAAAACGTTACGT
This sequence comes from Tanacetum coccineum, assembly GCA_026074375.1. NCBI lineage: Eukaryota > Viridiplantae > Streptophyta > Magnoliopsida > Asterales > Asteraceae > Tanacetum > Tanacetum coccineum. Next base: position 33,610 of record BQNB010002052.1, on the reverse strand, counting down.
GGATTTTTTTTTTAAAAAACTTTTAAGGTTAAATGGCATGTACTAGCAACGTATTTTCCCATTATGTTCCTTTATCAATACGAACAAAAAAATACAACATACCCATCAAACTTTGTTTGTTTTGATGTAATAACGCAATGGGTTTTTTACGCACATAAGGTGGGAAAATTGACTCATTTTGTTACTATTTGAAGAAGAAAATGACGACAATGTGTATAATTTAGGTGCAATTGTACGTGTTATCAATTTGGGGGTTATAAAGTGTTAGGTTGTAGGTTATTCAATTGGGAAAAACAACTTTTAATCTGTATTAGGGGTTGACTGAACTCAACGCTCCAAAAAATAACTTTGCATGTAATCTCTGTCCATGTGACGATGGATTTGTGTAGGTTAAAAATGTATTAATTTGTTGATATCTATACAAAACAAACAAAATTGAATGAGTATTGTGGTACTTTTTTTATTCGTATCTGATAAGAAAACAAATAAGAAAGTATGTTGATATTACATGTCATTATTAAACCACATGTATATTTAATGTTTATATCTTTTTCTAAAAACTTCATAAAGAACAAGTCATGACAAAAGAAATCTTCAACATACAATTAATTAATTAACAAACCACTAATGACATCAAGTGAAGTTAAAAGAACAACACGTTAATAACATCGGTGCATTTATAATTCAGAACGTGTCACAACTTTTAGCATTTAATTATGTAGCTCAGTCAAAACCCCAAGTAAATTTGGTGGCATCATACGACTTGTTCAATGTGACATCATATACTATAACACAATAAGTAGTGTGATTCATTAAAGAAAATAAAATAAAAGTACAAAATAGTTTTTTTTTTTTTTTTTTTTCCTCACTTTACAGTGTAACACAGTTTTTTATCAGTTTATGTTCCGTACTTTTTGCCAGTTTAATACTTTCGACTTGTTAAACTATATATTTTTCGTTCTGCATTTTCAGTTTCACAGTTTTATAATATAAACAAAATTATAAAAATTAAAAATAAAATAAAATTATAAAGATCTTTTTTGGCTCACAAATATCCACCTTTTTGTAACTTTATATGCCATCTTTTGTCTCATCAACACATTTTTTAATAACCATGAATCCGGTTACGTATTTTTTGTCTGTTTAATACGTTGGACTTGTTAAACTTTATAATTTTCATTCAATGTTCACAGTTTTATAATATAAATAAAATTATAAAAAAAAACACTAAAAGACATAAGAGAGTACAAATAGTATTTTATATATCCCATCCTTAAGTATTAAGTAAGTAACATATTATACATATTAAGTAAGTAACATAATTTATACATAAGCTTTTTTGAAAACTTAAATTTGACAAGGCCCATTACTTGACTGCATAAAAGAGACTTGCATTCATTTGTAGCTGGCTTGCAATATAAATTAAGTCAACTATGCTATTTTCATAATCTTGTATAAACATTAATTAATATGATCACAAGCCAAAATTCGAACCTGACTCTTTATTCACAAAATAATGCAACAAAATGTAAACTCGTTTCATTCTATTATCTTTTGTTAGTGATATACAATTATTGTTAGACTTGTATTGTGTCATCAGTAAGGTGATGTTTGTTTTTTAAAAGATATCTTTTAACACCTTTTTAATGTTACTCGTTCAAACGTGATTTGTCATTAAGTGCGTTTGTTTTTTTTCCTCGTTTAGAAGCGGTCAGAAATTAAAATCTCTTACCCAACAAGATGTGGAGGAAATGTCTTACTACATCTTAATATGTTTTAACTTTTTTTTCCCTTTTACCTTTTTTACATTAATTTTTTTTGTTTATTTCTTTTTTATTTTATATTATATATTTTCTCGTCTTTTCCTTTCGTATTGATAATACTAGAGAGAATTACGCGTTACTCCCTCCGTCTCAAAATTATTGTCTCCCGACAAAAAACACACAGTTTAAGAAAAATGCATTTATTACTGCTTTCTCTTTCTTACTTTTTGACATAATGACAGTTTTACCCTTAGTTAATTAATTAAAGTCTTCTTTAACGTTTGTAATATTAATTTCAAAACAAGGGGTAATTATAAACTGATCAAACTTCCTATCGATTTTAGTAGTGGACAATTAAATTGAGACATCCCAAAAAGAAAACGTGGACAATAAAAAATGGGAAAAAGGAGGGAGTATTTTTTTGAAAATAAAAAAATGTTAAACTAAAGGATAATATTGATGATGACTACAATGCACAAAACTTAATACAATAGTCTTTTAACCAATAATAATGTATAACTAATCTTTAAAATCAAATAGTGGCATGCCTATTTTCAGCATTAACTTGAATTTTTTTCTTTTGAAAATATTTTAATTGTTACATGACAATGTCAAATATATTCTAAGATATTTTACTCTTTTTCATAATCTTATTATCATAAATTATTTGATAGTGATAGTTTAAAAGATAGTGAACATGTTTAACAACATGGGAATATAACATAGCAACAATATATGACTAATTTACGAGATCAAATTGCGACACAATGTCCTTGAATGTTTTGTTTTAACACATCTTATTTCTAGGTTGCTAGGTCGTGTTAGTTTTATGACTCGGTTGTTCTATTTAATGTTTTATAATCGTTTATGTACAATAAGCATGAAACTGCTATATATTTATATCATTCATACATTAAAAAAAACAACATTATTTCATTCAGATTTAAACATTTACGCATTAGATTCAGATTCACATTCAAAATCTTTTAACAAACAAACAGCACCTAAGCTTAGCCCGTTTATTATGTTTTATATTGTATCGACATTTGGTTTTGAAGGCAATCAAACCACAATTAACACTACCGATAATTTTGGTTTGTTTATCACGGATGTTTTGCATCAACAACTTTTAGAGTTGTTAACAATTGATTTTCAAGAATCAAGCTTAAAAAATATATCATGTTCAAATAAAATCATGAAAAATCATTTTTTTTATTTTCTCAAACTCAAATACTATGCACTCTCTCTATTGGTCATTTAAATGAAAAATGAAGAATTTATTAATGTCTTTATCTTTATATTAGCAAAACTTTTAAAAAATTGATTGTTAACGGCAACACTTAAGACTATTGTTATCATTTTTTGTGTTATTTAAGTTGTATCCGTTTTGCGAAACGAGGGGTGAACCTAGGGAGTTTTCGGGGTTCACGAAAACTCGATAGATTTTTGTCTCGTAGTGCAAATTTTCGTAAAAACTCTAGAATTTTCCAAAATGAACCGGTCTTTAAAATTATGTAAACTAAACATTTACTTAATCCACTCATATGTGAAAAAAAATAAAAGTTAATATTACTAATCAAAAAACTCTTTATAACTCATAAAAAAATTGTACACACGATGATTTAGTGATTTTGCTCCACCACGGTATGAAACTGTAACATGTTTATTCTACTATAACAGAGAAAACCGAAGAACATTCTATTTACCAAATAATATTTCCGCGGTAAACGAGAGAAAAACCTCGAAACCCATCGAATGTAACTGTGTGATTTAGTTCCACATATACTTTCTACGAATTTTAAATTGATGTGTCAAACACGTGGAATCACATTTTTGCCTGTCAAAATCATAGTGCCTTTGATTTCACACCTAAACGATTAATTACTTTGTCTTGTGGTTATGGACAAAAGTCATGTTTAGTCCCATTAAGTCAAAATTATACCAGACTCTCTACGATTGACTCCAAAATGGGGATTGACCCGGCTCCTTTGACATTTTTCCCATCCATGTTGGCCGTTAACGCAAAAAGGGGTAAATTTCAAAACACACAACAGCAATAAATACCACCCCCAATGACCATGTTTGCAACATCAAGAAACTATTAAACTCCAACCTTTAATACACACAACTACTCTCGGATCATTCTTGTACAACAACTACAACAACGTTGTGACATCGATCATTCTTGTACAACAACTACAACAAACGCCTGACCCGACTCCTCTGACATTTGATTCAATTAAAGTGATCTATTTATCTTCTTTTTTGAATATTGTTTGTTTTCCGAATTTCTATTTTTTGATTGCCTTAATTTCTGTTTGTCCCAAAATATAGTTTTTGTATTAACAATACAAAAATGACAAGACATTTATTGGGGCAAAGTAAAAATTACTAATGAAGTATGCGATGCTCTAAATATGGAATAAGAATTGGCTGAAAGATAATTCATTGGTCTCAATCATACTTCAATGGATAATAATATATATAATATTACTAAATAAATATATATATATATATATATATTTATATATATATATATATTATATTTATAATATATATATATATAATATATATAATATAAAAATATATATATATATATATATATATATATATATATATATATCATTGAGTATGATCTGAGACCATGAACTATCTTTCATCTAATTCTTATTCCCATATTTAGGCATCTGCATACTTCCATTAGTATTTTTTAACTTTGCCCCCAATCAATGTACCCTTTCATTTTTGAATTAACAAAACAACAAATTAGGACAAACAGAAATTAAGGCAATCAAAAATTAGAAATTAGGAAAACAACACACATTCAAAAAGAAGATAAATACTCACTTTAATTGAATCAAATGTCAGAGCGAGTGGCGTCAGAGCGTTGTTGTAGTTGTTGTACAAGAATGATCGATGTCACAACGTTGTTGTAGTTGTTGTACAAAAATGATCCAAGAGTAGTTGTGTGTATAAAGGCTGGAGTTTAATAGTTTCTTGATGTTGCAAACATGGTCATTGGGGGTATTATTGCTGTTGAGTGATGAAATTACCCCTGCCGTTAACGGCCAAATGGATGGGAAAAATGTCAAAGGACCGGTCAACCCATTTGGGTCAATCGTAGAGACGTCTGGTATAATTTTTGACTTAATAGGACTAAACATGAATTTTGTCCATAACCACAAAAGACCAAACATGTAATTAACTCGTTTAGGTGTGAAAACAAAGGCACATATTGATTTTTGACAGACAAAAATGTGATCACGTGTTTGTCACATCAATTAAAATTCGTAGAAAGTTATGTGGACCTAAATCCACACAGTTCACATTCGATGGGTTCGAGTTTTTCTCTGTTACCGCGGAATATTTATTTGGTAAAGAATGTTCCTTCGGTTTTCTCGTTATAGTAGAATAAACCCTGTTACAGTTTCATACCGTGGTGGACGCAAATCACTAAATCATCGTGTGTACAAATTTTTTTCTGAGTATAAAGAGTTTTGATAGTAAATTAACTTTTATTTTTTTTCACATATTAGTGGATTAAGTAATGTTTACGTTACATTAAATTTTAAGACCGGGTTCATTTTGGAAAATTCTAGAGTTTTTACGAAAATTTGCACTACGAGACAAAAATCTATCGAGTTTTCGTGAACCCCGAAAACTCCCTAGGTTCACCCCTCGTTTCGCAAAACGGATACAACTTAAATAACACAAAAAATGATAACAATAGTCTTAAGTGTTGCCGTTAACAATCAATTTTTTAAAAGTTTTGCTAATATAAAGATAAAGACATTAATAAATTCTTCATTTTTCATTTAAATGACCAATAGAGAGAGTGCATAGTATTTGAGTTTGAGAAAATAAAAAAAATGATTTTTCATGATTTTATTTGAACATGATATATTTTTTAAGCTTGATTCTTGAAAATCAACTGTTAACAACTCTAAAAGTTGTTGTTAGCAAAACTCAAATAACAAACCAAAATTATTGGAGTGTTAATTGTGATTGATTGCCTTCAAAACCAAATGTCGATACAATATAAAACATAATAAACGGGCTAAGCTTAGGTGCTGTTTGTTTGTTAAAAGATTTTGAATGTGAATCTGAATCTAATGCGTAAATGTTTAAATCTGAATGAAATAATGTTGTTTTTTTTAATGTATGAATGATATAAATATCTAGCATTTTTCATGCTTATTGTACATACACTATTATAAACCTTAAAAAAACAACCGAGTCATAAAACTAACACGACCTAGCAACCTAGAAATAAGATGTGTTAAAACAAAACATTCAAGGACATTGTGTCGCAATTTGATCTCGTAAATTAGTCATATATTGTTGCTATGTTATATTCCCATGTTGTTAAACATGTTCACTATCTTATAAACTATCACTATCAATAATTTATAATTATAAGATAATAAAAAAAGAGTAAAATATCTTAGAATATATTTGACATTGTCATGTAACAATTAAAATATTTTCAAAAGAAAAAAATTCAAGTTAATGCTGAAAATAGGCATGCCACTATTTGATTTTAAAGATTAGTTATACATTATTATTGGTTAAAAGACTATTGTATTAAGTTTGAGCATTGTAGTCATCATCATATTATCCTGTTTAACATTTTTTATTTTCAAAAAAAATACTCCCTCCGTCCCATTTTTATTGTCCACGTTTTCTTTTTGGGATGTCCAAATTTAATTGTCCACTACTAAAAATAGATAGGGAAGTTTGATCAAGTTTACTATATTACCCTTGTTTGAAATTAATATTACAAACGTTAAAGAAGACTTTAATTAATTAACTAAGGGTAAAACTGTCATTATGTCAAAAAGTAAGAAAGAAATAGCAGTCATAAATGCACTTTTCTTAAACTGTGTGTTTTTTTTTGTCGGGAGACAATAATTTTGGGACGGAGGGAGTAACGCGTAATTCTCTCTAGTATTATCAATACGAAAGGAAAAGACGAGAAAATATATAATATAAAATAAAAAAAGAAATAAACAAAAAAAATTAATGTAAAAAAGGTAAAAGGGAAAAAAAAGTTAAAACATATTAAGATGTAGTAAGACATTTCCTCCACATCTTGTTGGGTAAGAGATTTTAATTTCTGACCGCTTCCTAAACAGGAAAAAAAACAAAACGCACTTAATGACAAATCACGTTTGAACGATAACATAAAAAGGTGTTAAAAGATACTTTTAAAAACAAACATCACCTTACTGATGACACAATACAAGTCTAACAATAATTGTATATCACTAACAAAAGATAATAGAATGAAACGAGTTTACATTTTGTTGCATTATTTTGTGAATAAAGAGTCAGGTTCGAATTTTGGCTTGTGATCATATTAATTAATGTTTATACAAGATTATGAAAATAGCATAGTTGACTTAATTTATATTGCAAGCCAGCTACAAATGAATGCAAGTCTCTTTTATGCAGTCAAGGTAATGGCCTGTTCATATTTAAGTTTTCAAAAAAGCTTATGTATAAATTATGTTACTTACTTAATATGTATAATATGTTACTTACTTAATACTTAAGGATGGGATATATAAAATACTATTTGTACTCTCTTATGTCTTTTAGTGTTTTTTTTTATAATTTTATTTATATTATAAAACTGTGAACATTGAATGAAAATTATAAAGTTTAACAAGTCCAACGTATTAAACAGACAAAAAATACGTAACAGATCATGGTTAAAAAATGTGTTGAGAGACAAAAGAGGCATAAAGTACAAAACATGTGTACTATTTGTGAGCCAAAAAAGATCTTTATAATTTTATTTTATTTTTAATTTTTATAATTTTGTTTATATTATAAAACTGTGAAACTGAAAATGCAGAACGAAAAATATATAGTTTAACAAGTCGAAAGTATTAAACTGGCAAAAAGTACGGAACATAAACTGATAAAAAACTGTGTTACACTGTAAAGTGAGGAAAAAAAAACATATTTTGTACTTTTTTTTAATAATAACACACTACTTATTGTGTTATAGTATATGATGTCACATTGAACAAGTCGTATGATGCCACCAAATTTACTTGGGGTTTTGACTGAGCTACATAATTAAATGCTAAAAGTTGTGACACGTTCTGAATTATAAATGCACCGATGTTATTAACGTGTTGTTCTATTAACTCACTTGATGTCATTAGTGGTTTGGTTTAATTAATTAAATTGTATGTTGAAGATTTTTTTTGTCATGACTTGTTTCTTTATGAAGTTTTTAGAAAAAGAATAAACATTAAATAAACATGTGTTTAATAAGACATGTAATAACAACAAAATGTTCTTATTATTTGTTTTTTCTATCAGATACAAAAAAAAAAATACACAAATACTCATTCAATTTTGTTTGTTTTGTGTAGATATCAACAAATTAACCATTTTAACCTACAAATCCACGTCACATGACAGATATACATGCAACGTTATTTTTTGTATCGTTGAGTTCCACGTCAACCACCTAATACAGATTATAAGTGTTTTTCCCAAATTGAAATAACCTACAACCTAACACTTTAAAACCCCCAAATTGAAACCGTACATTGCCACTAAAATTATAACAAGTCTATGCATTTTCTTCTTCCGCGCAAATAAGAACAAATGATCAGATTTCCCACCTTATGGATGCGTAAAACACCATTGCCGGTTATCTCACAAAAACAAACACAGTTTGATGGGATGTGGTAGTTTTTTTGTTCGTATCTGATAAAGGAACAAATGGGAAAATACGTTGCTATTACATGCCATTAACCTTAAAGTTTTTAAAAAAAAAATCCACGTAACGTTTTTTACTTGTGTAGCCGGTTGCCTGTATGGCCACGTATGCAAATGTATGATAATGAAACAAATTTTGAAAGTTGAATGAGTATTGTGGTACTTTTTTGGGTTCGTATTTGATAAAGGAACAAATGGAAAAGTACGTTGCTATTACATATCATGTTTTTGGTGTAGATGAAAATTGTGATGAGCAATTATGACATCACAATCACAATACTCAACGCTTACCGTTTTTAAATGACTTTGAATTTGATGTCTCTCGTTACTTTGAGTAACCTAACGTAGAAATCGAATAACTAATAGTTCATTGGTTGAATATATCCTCGACTACCTTTTTACCATGAACATATTATGAACCCACTATATTGGATTAAAATTTCTTTCAATTCATTGTGTATTTCGTGTTTATTGGGGTCTACACTGGCCACTGAGAAATGTGTGCATCGCTTTTTGTCATGCTATAAAAGAATAAAGTTGATCCGAACAAAAGTTTGTATTTTGAGACAAGGTCAGGACGTATTTAATACAACCCAGTCAAGGTTGTGGTTTGTTAAAATAACGGACAGCAGGTAGCATATACATAGAGCAGTTTTAATTAATAAAAGTGTTTGAGCCTATAATAGCTTGAAAACTGTAATTTTAAATGTGTACAAATAACTTAATCAAATGCTAAACGTAAATGCTAATCAAAGAGCCATGAAAAATTAAGCGTTATTAATAAATTTTATAAAATGCAAACTGCTTTCTTCCAACGACTTTGTAAATAATAATGTTAAATGTTAAATTTTAATTGCTCAAAAATGCTCTTAAAAGCTGTCTGCCAAACACACTCCAAGACGGAACATTTTTAGTGGTTTTATTTTCTCTGCGCCAACTCATTCAACATACATCAACGCCAAAAACACTCATTCGCTCATAACATGTCAAATCCCATGTCATTTCCCCTATTTTAGCCCACCATACCCAATTAAAACACGACACTCACACACAAAACAAATTAAAAAAAGAAAAAAAAAAGAAACAAGATTTGGCGTACGCCAATGTAGTAACTTTGGGATTTGCCATTTGGCTTGCGCGGTATCATTACATGCCATTGGCAGCGCCATTTTGGGTTCCACGTAGATTTTGCGCTTGGTAAATGTCATCATACCGTTCGCTCTAACTATGACTCAATTAGTTATACGATACTAGACGAGTACATGTAGCAACAAGATTTTATAACGGCATATAGTTATAATGATATTTTGATTAAGTGCTTTGTGTAACCAAAATATCATTATAACTATCTACCGTTATTAAGTCGTATGCACGAATAATCATTTAGTTATTTGGAAAAGGATTTTCTAATATGTGCCACCATGGCATATTAGTTATATGCATTTATTGAACTTAATAATTTTCTAAATTATGTTATATTTCCATATAAAACCGCGCGTGTAAGGTGACAAACCAAATATGTTTCCATTTGTATATCTATTAGTTTCTAGTTTCTATTTAGGTAACTTTTTTTACATTTCAGTTTCAATCGTGTGTGTCTTTAGTTTCAAACATGTGTGCTTTTAGTTTCTATTTTATTCATCAGTTTATAATTTCTATGTTAAAATATGGTATTAAAAATGATAAATTAGTCAATTAATTTATTTTTTTAAAAACTTTAATATTCAAGAAATTGAATACATGAATTGTAACTAAATTAAGATTAAGAATTACAAAATGATAAATTAAATTTAAAAAAATTTTTTTTTTTTCAATTGAATCACTAAGAGAACTCAATTATATCATGAAATAAAAGTCATTCCTTGTACAATAAAAACGTTAAAGTTGAAATAAATTTAGCAAATCCATCCACAAAAAAGAAAAGAAAAGAAAAAAAACTCACACTAATTATATACCTATGTACGCGCACAAGACATGAACATAAATCTTATTTAATTTCATATGACATAAGTCACAATATATCTAATATTAATTATTTGTGCATACAAATTGTATATTATTTAATTTTAATTTACAATTCATTAAAAATGTAAATTTGTATCTTGTAAATTTCTATCTTGGCATACCGAAGCATGCCAAGGTGTACACACGAGGTTGTTAATTAAAATTTTCCTATACCATTATGTAAATATCTTATACTTATATAGTTATAATACATCTACATACACAGATTTTTACATAAACTCTTCATTATGTATTTTTTTGGTAGATGGTTTTTACTCTGATAAAATATATTACTTCAAAAACTTTCAATACGAGGGTAAAGATCCACGACTCCACGTTTACTTAAAACAAAACACATCATTTGTGCTTTCAATCGAAACTAAATGAGGGTGGAATCTAAAGGTAAATACTTGAAAGGGCATCCATGCCAATAAAACAACCTTAGCTCATCGGAAAAAAACATTTACTTCTTGAAAAGATCACTGCAAATGGCTGCTAAAGTCCTTCAACTATCGAAAAACAAATTTTAACGATCCGCAAGTTTTTCATACGTATATGTTCAGTATTCAAACTTGGATATCCAAAATTCGGTTACCTGGGATATCCGAAATTTGGATATTCGATTTTATATTTATTTTTAAATTTGATAAAAAAATGATTAACTTTTACAACTTCTACCGTGAAAAAAAACCAGGTTACCATTTGATAGAAAATAAAAAAAAAGAGATATATATGTTTGCATTCGTCGACGAGCTTGCTGGCGTTTTCGTTTTTTTCTAGTAGTGATAATTTTAAAAAGCGTTATTTAAGCATCGCGAGAGATTCAAAACCTGAAGAACATCCATTTTCCACTCTATTTGAAAGTTGTTTGCAGTCTCTCATATTTAACACAAAAATCCTCTTGAGCATTCCAATTAAGGGATGAACTCTAACCAAATTCACACAACAACAAGACTTAGTTTTCTTTGTGGATTTTTTTAGAATTCCATGGTGGTTCTAGGTAAAATACATCTTAAAATGCATTACTCTTAACCTTCAAAAGCACCGACATCAAAAGAAAAACAATAAGTTAGTGCGTCATAGAGTGTCAAGCAGAAAAATTGTATGAACATGTAACTACCTTAAATGTTTTCCAAATATGTTTTATCTGGCGGTAAGATAGGTCGATGACAACAAGGTTTTATGAATAAAAATGTGAAGGTAAGTACTTAAAAGGGCATCCATGTCAATTAAACAACCTTAGCTCATCGGACAAAAAATATAAACTTCTTGAAAAGTTCACTGCAAATAGCTGCCAAAGTCCTTTAACTATCGGAAAACAAACCTTTAAGGACTCACAAATTTTTTTATACGTGTATGTTCAGTATTCAAACTTAGATATCCATATTTCGGATGCTCGATTTGATATTTATTTTCAATTTGATAAAAAAATAAAACTATTAACTTTTACAACTTCTTTCGTGAAAAAAGAACCTCGGTTACTTTTGTAGGGATATATATGTTTGCATTCGTTGAAGAGCCTGCCTGCGTGTTGTTCCTCTTGAGTTAGTTACCTAAAACTAGAAAGTTAAGATAAAACTAACTCATGGCTTGAAGTAATGTAATGAAAAACAGTTTTGACATATATAAAAAATAAACAAGTAAAGAACACAAAACAATGTTTCAACGTTTAATTTACTAAAAAATTTTATTAAGAACTATACCCCATTGTTTGCGGAACAACAATGAGGATTAAATGACAATGTGTGTGTGTGATCTCCTCACTAACAAACTTAGCGTAACTTAAAGTATTATGCTAAGTTGTTGACAACTATGCTATCCAACTAAAACTTGTTCAAGGACTTAGATGATTGGAGAGTAGTATTAGAGAAAGATACAACTTTGAATGCCTAAACTTAACATACTCCTTTACAAGGCATCTCTACTTATTACTACTTAAGGTATGATGATTCGTAAGCTAGTATACACTTTATATAGCAACCCCTAAATAACAGATCCTAACGAATGCCCTTGACCAAGGCAAAGGTCAAATTCCACAAAAGGATAAAATTACAGCAAGATAAGAATCAATGAAAAAAAAAAAGAAAAAATTTATTTTTTTTCCCCGGGGATAAAAAAAAAAAAATGAGATAATCCCGGGTCTATTTCCCAACCAGGCTGTAAAAAAAAAAAAAAAAAAAATTTGAAGGATATCCTGTGTTTGAGAGAAATATGAATGATGGAGAATATTTATATATGATGAAACACTGAATAAAAATACACTAAAATTAAATTAAATAAAACTAATTTAATCTACGGGTAACAGATATAAAATGGGATCTTAAAAACACGGACACAAAATTAGTTATAGGGAAATCCTAAAATTAAATCTATACTAAAATACGGGGAACAGAATCAGGTATCGGGAAACCTAAATACTAAAAATCAAGAAAAATAAATGCTAAATTAATTTAAAAATTAAAATTAAATTCTAATTAACTTAATTTGAAAAATAAAGAAAACTCTGTAACTAAAACTGAGGTCGTTATTGAATGTAAAAACGAAGAAGAAACGGTAAAACGCACTCGGTAAAACGGTCCCTAAGACTGAATTTTTGAAAAAAAAAGCCTACACTAAATTTATATTTTTTCTAGACACTAATGACAAAATCAAATTTTTATAAAAAAGAAATATATTTTCTTATTAATTTTTGGATTTTTTATGAAATTTTTTAAAATTAATAACTAATTAAAACTAAGAAAATAGAAAAAGACAAAAAATAAAAGTTATAAAAATTCTAAAAAAAATAAAATTAAATAAAGAAAAAGTTAACAATTCTAAAAATATAAAAATGCCCAAAATTTACTGTTTAAAATTAAAGTAATTAAACTAATTAAAATTAAACCCTAATTTATATTAATTAAATTAACTAAACTAACTAAAGTTAACTGCTGTTAAAACAACAGGACCTCACAGGGAAAGGACATAAGGACTAACGGGGCAATAGGTGTTAACCACAGGGACTAACAAATACTAACTATAAAATAGAAATTACACAATTGTCCCCTAGCACACCACCCATTACAAAGCAAGTCCAAAACAAGCTTATTATCAACAAGCTTATAAAAGCAATGTTTGTTAAGGGGCTCAAGGACAACATTTTCTTAATAAGCACACAGCTGAAATGAACTTAATTAACCCAGAAATGAGAGCTTTTGGGGCTGCAGAAGCTTATTTAGCTTATGAGCTTATTTTTCTTTCTTTTGGGGATTTAAGCATGCTAAATAAGCTATAACTAGGGGGTCAGTTATATAAGGCTAATGGGAGTCCTAAATATAAGCTATGTGCTTCCTAACTAATCCTAAAGATAAGCTGAAATCATAAGCTAATCTAATCAGTATTATAAAAAACAGAAAAAGGGGAACTTAAGCCTATAATAAGCTAAACCAAAATACAGCTTTCTAAATAAAATAAGCTGCTAATCCCTAGACAACTACCTATAAGCTATGTTTAAAAGCAATAAAACCTATGGCATTTAATATTAAATAAGCTAGAAAAAGTGGGGCTGAATTAATGTGTCAGCACCAGGGGAGGTCTAGGCAGTGATCTTAAGGCTTTTTTTAGCTATGCAATAATCACTTACAAGAGCTTTATTACCAAAAACCAACCACAAACAGATTTAAAGGGCCCGATAATTAGAGCTTAATCCCATATTTTGAAGCTTCTAAAAGTTGACATTGGCTGCTGACATTAGGACTTGAATGTGGCATTTTACAAAGAAATGTATAGTAAACACTGAATTACTAACTTTTGTTTTTTTTTTGTTTTTTTTTTTGTTTTTTTTTTTTTTTTTTTTTTGTTTTGTTGTTTTGTTTTTTTTTTTGTATTTTGTTTTTTTTATTTTTGTGTTTTTTTTTTTTCTTTTTTTGGGTCATTTGGTTATGAAAAGAGCAAGAGGGCTTTCTTTTGGCTTTTTGTAACTCCAATAACACAAAAATGAGGTGTTTTAACTGTTTCAACAGCTTAGCCTTAGGTCACTTTGGCTTTCTAAAATTTTGACAGAAAGACAAAGGACCTTAAAAACTTATTTTTAAACTAAAACTTGTGAGTAAAATGACTTAATAAACTCCACACACTCAGCCAAAGTTGGCTGAGTGGTTATGACCCATGAAAAATCCCATATGACCCATTTTGGGGTCTAAACCAAACACCCCCTTAAATATAAATTTCGTTTTTTTTTGTTTTTTAAATGAAGTAAAGGGGTAAGACAATGTTTATTAAGTTAAGCCTTAACAACTTTTTACACATGGTTTAGAAGTTTAAACAGAATTGATGCTTAATTTACACTTCAAATTTTGATAAATGCAATAACACAAAAAACTCTTATCTTTTATTAAAACTGGAAATATTACAACATAAACTTAAAATAAACTGAGTACAATACTTTTTAAGAAAACTTAACTAAATTTTACACTAAGAAAAGGAAAAACAGGGGATGCAATGTGGTTTTTGACTTCGTTGCCCTTCTTATTCTTTATAGAGGACCCCAAGACATTCTGGCTCATGGGAAGAGCTTGTTGTGAGTGTGCAATTTCTCTCCACAATCCTAGCCCCATTATTCTAGTTACATCATCTCACCATTCATGGGGTTCGGGATTTTGTGTATTGCCAACCTGGAAAAGTTATAGGGGTAATGGGGAGGTGGGAAATGGTTAGAGTGAGCTGGGAGATGTACTTGGGATAGTGGTATGGCCTAGAAACCATTGGAGAGCCCGGTATGGTTTTGGCGCCAAGGTGGTTACGGGTACCCTGTTGCACGCAGGTTTAAAAGAAAAGAATGGGGAAGAGGCAACTTTGGCCCTCCAGCTTTGGCTCTCTTTTCATTTCCTTATAACCAAAAATAGTTATAAAAGGTTGTGGAAAGTGACAAATATGGGTCCCCGCGCTTTTATAACAAAAGAGATTTTAAAAGAGTTTTGGGTAATTGCGAAAACCAGCCCTTCTGTTTTATAGAAAAGAAATAAAAAAGGTTTTCAAATTTGCAAAACGCCCCTTGTGTTTAAAAAAGGGTATAAAGATAGCCATTTTGTCAGTTTTATGGTCCCTGGATTCTTTTTACCATTTTTTTAATTATAAAACAACTTTTAAAATTGGCAATTTAGCCCCTAAAGTTTTATAAAAAGAATTGTGGGCTTTTGTTGGGCTTGGGTTTGTGTTGGGCTATTGGGCCCAATTGGGTACAGGCTTAGCTATTGGGCTTTTTCAAGCCCAATAAGCTATAAAGTGGATTTTGTGTGTACAATGGCTAGATTGACTGTAACTGGGCTAGGATTGGGCCTTTCAAGTCTCAAGTCTTTGTAATTAACTATTGGGCTTTCCTCCCATCAGATGGGTTAAGATTGCATCTAATAGTATTCTTCAGTTCCGGCTCCGGTTTGACTGCTGATTCTTCTGTATTGACTCTGACTTTGGCATTTTTGGACTTTGGCCTTGATTTTGCACAGTCTTTTCCATTCCATGCTCAGTTTTGTCATTTTGGCTTGGTTTTCTGTCTTTTTGATGATATCCACTTCCTGCACAATACAAATGCAAAACAAACATATATTTGGCAGTTTTTGTCTGTTTTTGGTCATTTAAGCTCGTTTTTAGAGGTAAAAGATATGTGTAATTAAGCACTTATCAAATCCCCCAAACTAAGGTATTGTGTGTCCTCACGCAATGTTATGAAGTAAACATGTAAGCCCCGTTTTCACCATTTTCTGAATTTACACTAACTACAACTAATATTTTTGGATTTTCTCATTTTTTAACAAGTTTGACTTTCTTTATTTATTAACACTGGGATCATAGAATGAGAAGCGTCCGTAGAGTGATCTACGGATGTCCTGACGGATAAATTCATCGTCCTCGATTTTTCACAAGTTCCAAGCTAAGCAATTAAACAAGATCATTGTCGATATAAGTTTATATGTTAAGCCTCTCAACTTATGACTTAGTGAAATTTTCAACTCCCAACATGGATATACGATTGAATGTGTGTACTCATTTTAATTTAACCATAGACCAACTTATTTTCATAGTCATAATTCAAGATGAATCATGACTCAAAGCAACAACTTATTAAGACCTTGTAACTTGATTTCGAGATTTAAACTTTAGAACTTTTTGCAACATTTTCAACATCATAATCATAAGTTCTTAAAGCTAGGAATGCGTTGCTTAGTTTGAACCCCTACCTAGAGTGTTAACGGAGTAATATCACACCAACGACCGATGTTCTTAGTTTTGAAAACCCACCCCGTTGCAAGCGTAGTGGGAAATCACATCAACACCTTATTCCTAATATGGCTAAGGATTGGTGTCTTAGTTTGAACCCTCACCTAGACCTTTCTTCCAAGTGAGATATCACGACACACCAAATCTCTAGAAGTAAAGACGTCTTAGTTTGAACCCCCACCTCGTGGTTAACGGAGTAGGATATCACAACACATCTTTTACTTGCTCCATAATATCAACTGCATGCTTCATTGGCAAAATTTCCATATTCATGCATTTTTGCATTCACATTTCATTCATGCTTCTTTGGCATTTATCTATTAAATCACTATAAAATCTCGTTTTGAAAACTCAAATTACAAATTTGAAGCTTTTTCTGAAAACATCGTAATGACATTAGTTGAATTAAATTTGCGTACGTAGATTTAAGGTGGATAGAAATTCACCGGAGAGAAAAGCACAAGTTACTTGTAATAAAGTTTATTTTAGAAGAATCTTGCATAGCACAATAAACATATAGTTAACTCTTATCATTTCTCGTTCTTCCACATTATTAAAATTCCAAAGCTATAGAATTCGTGAACTTGGCCTAAAGGAACTGAGCTAGGGCTCAACACGCCCGATCAAGTCCAAAAATTATTCTTATATTACTACCCAAAAATGAAAAGCAAAACTGCGTGACAAAACACTTATTATATTTTGAAATTTTTTAATTTTTCATTTTTTGGTATTTTGGTGGTAAAACGGTTTACGTGGTAACAATGCTGGCAGGCAACAATCAAATTCGAAGATACCCCCCAAACAAGAACTAAACATCGTCCTCGATGTTTTGAAGGGTATTACTGAATCCTAAGGCCATTTATGAGGTAAAGCCAATAGATAAAACATTAGTCGATAAGATTCGATAATCGGGATTCCCAAATGAAGCGTGAGGATGTGAAACTCTTGATAATGACAAAACTGAGAGTCTTCACAATCCGGGCAAATCTGGACAATAAATATAACAACAACCATGGAAACACGGGTAACGGAAAAAGACAAGCTATTTTTAACACACCGACAACACTTATATATAATTTAACTATGGATAAGCATGGGTGCCTCCCACGAAGCCTTGTTTAGGAGTCGCGTGCTTGACCCATCACAAGGATTTATTGATCACTTGGGGAAAGTTAGGAGATCTGGATACTGCCAAGTGTGGTACGTTCCCTCCAAAGTAATGCTTGACGCGATGACCATTCACTTTGAAATTTGGCCCGTTGGCTTGAGAAAGCTCAACAGTGCCGTACGGAAATACTCTAGTGATGGTGAAAGGGCCATTCCAACGGGATTTTAGTTTGCCCGAGAAAATCTTTAATCTGGAATTAAAGAGGAGGACTCGATCACCAGTTGAAAACACGTTTTTGAGTCTTAGGAGTCATGAGCCTCTTTGTTTTGGCCTTATAGATCCGAGATGTTCTCATAGGCATGAAACAAGAAGTATCATTAAGCTCATTGAGGTAGAACTTCCGGTGATCACCCGTAATTACAGGATCGAAGTTTGCTTGCTTTAAGGCCCAGTAGGCTTTGTGCTCAAGCTCGATCGGAAGATGGCATGCCTTACCATACACAAGCTTGTAAGGAGTACACCCTATGGGTGATTTGTAAGTGTGCGGAAGGCCATAAAGTGCATCATCTAGTTTGTCCGACAGGAGGCACGTTTTCACCTATGGTCCTTTCAAGGATTCTTATCAAGCCACGATTTGATACTTCCACTTGGCCCACTTGTTGGGGTGATAAGGCGGTGGAGAGACGTTGGAGTAACTCCATATTTCTGCATGACCTTTGCAAACTGGTCATTACAAAAATGGGTTCCGCGATCACTTATGATTGCACGGGGAGCACCAAATCTGGCGAAGAGAGATTTCAGAAATTTGCAAACTACTCGGGCATCATTGGTGGGGAGCGCTTTCGCTTCAACCCATTTTGACAAATAGTCGACTGCCACGAGAATATACTTGTTCCCTCGTGAAGACGGGAACGGGCCCATAAAGTCGATGCCCCAAATGTCAAAGATTTCACAAACTTGGATGGAGTTTTGAGGCATCTCATCACGTTGTGAAGTTTTTCCTTGACGTTGGCACGAGTCACAGTTCTTGACAAACTCGTGGGCATCTTTATAGATGGTGGGCCAGAAGAAACCGGAGTCAAAGATCTTTTTGGCTGTGAGGTTTGCACCATGATGTCCCCCGGTGGGTCCATTGTGGCAAGCTGAGAGAATCTCAAGAGCTTCATTGCCGTGCACACATCGCCTGATCACTTGATCCGCACAAATTTTAAACAAGAAGGGGTCGTCCCAGAAATAGTGTTTAACATCTTTGAAAAACTGTTTTTTCTGCTGGGTTCGACATGCCCGTTCACAATGAATCTACCCCGGGGTAATTTTGCAAATCGGCAAACCACGGGTTCCTAGAATCTCCACGAAAGGTCACCATATTTAACGTCTCAAGAGGAAAACTTTCATTTATCTCTTTAGATCAATGACGGTTTTCATACGGGTTTCCAATCTGGAACAGATATCGGCTGCGAGGTATCATGCGGCTCCTTTAGTATCAATAACTTGAAGTCAAATTCTTGGAGGAGGAGAACCCATCGGAGCAATCTCGCCTTGGCATCCTTTTTTGCAAAGAGATACTTTAAGGGCGGAATGGTCGTATCACTATGCTTTTTGTTCATGATAGTAAGAAAAACCTGAATTCTCGAACGCTTACAACTATGCAAGTAATTCTTTTTCAGTCGTAGTGTAGTTTCGTTTGTGCTCAAAACAAGGTCTTACAAGCATATGGATAGGCCCAAAAAGTTTCTCAATGACGTTGCCTCCAAAACTGCACCTATGGCGAAATCGCTTGCATCGCACATAAAGCTCAAATGGAAGGTCCCAGTTTTGAGCGAATCAAGATTGGAGCTCCTTAAGTCATCTTTCAATGTTTGGAAAGCTCGAATGCAGTCATCGGAAAAAGAGAATGGTAGTATTCTTCTCAAGGAGATGGTCCCATTGTCGGGAATATTTTTGAGAATCCTGAATGAAAAAACCGCCGTAAAAACCGTCCTGACCGAGAAAACTCCTAATTCTTTACGGTTTGGGGATGAGGTAAGTTTGCAATGACATCGATTTTGGCTTGTCAACCTCAATCCCTGTCTTATGAAATTTATGGCCGAGGACAAGCCCCTCTTGACCCATAAAATGCTCTTCGCCCAGTTAAGACTTAAGTTGGTGTCTTCACACCTTTGAAAGCATGTGGTCCTAAACGGGAAGAGGCAGTTTTTGGAAAGAATTCCCAAAGACCGAGAAGTCGACCATAAAGACTCCATCGTCTTCTCCACCATGTCATGAAGATTACTAACATACATTCGTTGAAACGTGCCTGGAGCATTGCATAAGCCGAAAAGGGCAAGCGACGTAGGCAAACGTTCCGATGGGCAAGTAAAAAGTAGTCTATTTCTTGATCACGGGGGTCAATGGGGATTTGGGAAATAACCGAGAAAACCATCCGAGGAAACAGGACATTCATTCCCCTCTAATCTCTCAAGCATTTGTGGTCCATGAATGTAGAGGGAAGTTGTCTTTGCGGGTGGCCTTCATTTAACTTACGATAGTCAATGCACACCCGCCATCCGTAACCAAAACGAGTGGAATCAACTCATTTTCCCGTTCACACCACAGTTTATTCCTCCCTTCTTTGTACACATTGTACCGGCTAACCAGGGACTGTCGAGATAGGTAATCAATCCACTTCGAAAGTTTTTCAACCTCCTTTTTAATAACATCGTGAATTTGATTTACTCTTCCCTTTGAATGTTGGACCCTGGTGCATAGTCCTCTTCCCATAAGATTCTTGTGGGTACAAAATTCCGTTATACCCTGAAAGTCAGAAAGTATCCAAGCGAGAGCTCGCTTGTGGACTTTAGCACCTTATGAGACGGATTTTTCCTCAAACATCCAACTCTTATTGCAATAATTGACGGCAACTTGTCTGTCGCCCGTCCAAAAATGCTTAATACTCGAGATGGGGAGGCAGTTCCTTGAGTTCAACCCATAGGTTCATCAACGTGGAAGAATTGCTGTATTAGTTTCACAGGAAACTTAAGCTCAGTTCGGATTTTCTGGGAGATAAGTTCCTTGACTTGGAGGGGGGAAGTGGTGGTTACACTATCAAGATGGCTTCTAGAAATAAGAATGTCCCCCTCAGGAACATAGTGAATGATATATGCGGACAATCCGATCAACTGCTAGACCAAGGAATGAGTCGCTTCCTTCGAGAAGCAGGAAATCACTATCCCCAAAGGAGTTAGGGTATGAGAAGAAGTAACATACAATTGGATCAAAATAAGCGTGGAATTTCCACTCTCGATTATATCAGTAAAACCAAGAAATCTTCTTAGAAGAGTAATCCTCACAAGCCATATCAAATGCGTCAACTTGTTTTGCCGTCATGTAAGTGTAATTGGCCAGTACTCAGAGGGGGGGGGTGGGGGGGTTCCCCCTGATCCAAATTGTAAGTGATGGCTTCCCTTCCTATTCTAAGAGTTAATTCACCCTTGTGCACATCAATCAAAGACGACTGTCCTTTAAGAAGCACCTCCCGAGAATTAAAGGACCCGGGGGTCAGGCTCAAAATCTACAACCACAAGTCGCTTGGAAAGTGAAATACACCAACATTCACGAGAAGTCTTAGCAATTCCATTGAGGTTTATAGAAATTGATACGATCCGCAAGATCGCGTGTCATGCAAGTTGGAGTAAAGATCAGTGAAGAAGAAATCTTATATCCCAGACTGAAAATGGCATATCGATTAATGCACACCGAGATCGTCAAATCTAACATCATCCATCCACTGTGAAATTCCACAAGGAATCAGAACTTGCCGGGGTCACCAATTTATTCTGGGTAACATGTTCAAGAGACCCGAACAATTTTCATTCATCGAAGTTCGAGCTAGACTAGTGTTCACTGGAAGTTCGAGCCACTTCAGTAAGTTCTCTTTATTCCCAGTAAGGTCCTAAGAGTCGAGGCGAATTTGGGGCCATCAAACAAGAGCATCCGATAAAGCTAATCTCGAAACTTATCTCTTTGAAGATTTCATAGAATTTGTCGATTGTTCATAGCTTGATTACGGCTCTTTCATTATCGCCTCGAGGATATGGAAGAGAAACTGAAGGTATAGTGTTTGGCACGGGAGCAACAACAGGAGCAACAAGGCTCAAAAACTGGAGTTGAGATTGGTTCAGACCACCGGAGGTTACTAAACTTCCATAACCAATATCAATACCTGCTGTAGCATCAACAAACCAAATCCAAAACCTTAACCTGCTGTAAAACACACGCCTATCTGTTGCTTTATTCCAATGATTAACACACGAGTATAAATACGCCTGCTGCTAATGACCACGATCACCAAATATGAACCTGTTTTATGAACGAATAAAGGAACTCAGATTTAAATACATGCTGTTATAAACCTTGAACCTTCAATTCGATACCTACTCCTTTTTAACACTGAAACAACAACCTTCTTTTTCTCTTGATGCCAACAACCTGTTAAGAATACCTTTTTTTTAAGTATCCAGACGACGCCCTTTTAGTGACACTTTTTCAGTCACTAAACTATTACTATGGCAGCCATATATGTAACGAGCAGAATTAGGGTTTTAATTATCTCTGCTTCATTCCCAAAAATAAACACGAACACTTTTTTTTAAAAAGACAACCCTTTAAAAGTGTCGCAAAAACCCTAAAAACACCATAAATCGATCATAGACCAAACAGAAAACTTTGACTTCTTCACATCATAAAGTCAACTTCAAATACACCTTGTAACATCCTAGATATCAAGAGCAACCCGCTCTGATACCAATTGTGAAACCCTGATCTAAGCACATCTAGGATAACAAAAACATTGAATATACGCAGCGGAATAAGAATAAGAACATCAATGTTAATAAACAAGGTTTTCTTTTATTCAACACAACCCCAATTCTATGTGATCAAATCATAGAACGGTTACTCAACAATAATAGGAATCAAATGATTCTTGAGGCCAATACATAGACGTCTATAACTATCTATTAACTATCTAACTATATGTCTACACACGTTTTGTGTGTGTGTCTAGACTCTCATTGAACCACACAGGATACACACACCTTTCTGGATTGATCCTTAAACCAGACGCCCTGCCTCTCTTTATAAACTAGAGAGGCTAGGGTTTACAATAAAAACCTAGCTTACATATTAAGCTAACCTAATATTACATCTTAAGTCCTTGTTGTTTCTTCTTTCTTCATTGTTGCATATAAGATTTTGTAATTATCAAATCAGAATTCCCAACAGAAATGATTCATTCTTGTTCACCATTGAGTAAAGATGAACTGAACATTCTTATAATGACAATGATATCACATTTATCGGTTAATGTTGATATTAGCCTACACCATTAATTTCCACCTTCGGTTTAGTATTAGCCTACATCGATACTCAACAACTTCAAACATTGTTTGAACTTTGATCCAAGAACTACCTTGTTAAGGCGTCAACAGCATTGTGTTCAGTCCCGACTTTAACCACTTCAACCATTTTTGCTTCTACGACCTCCCTCATGAAATGAAATCGTACATTAATGTGCTTCATCCTCTCGTAAAACACATGATTCCATGATAATCGAATCACGTCGTGATTATCATAATTAACTGCCACAGTGTTTAGATCCACGCCCAACTCTTTCAAGAGTCCTTTTATCCAAATACTTTCCTTCACAGATTATGTAATGGCCATATACTCCGCCTTTGTATCTGAAAGAACCACCGCGTGTTGTAGCGTTGCCTTTCAGCTTACAACACATCCATGTACTAAAAATGCGTAACTAGTGATAGACTCACCTTTATCCGGATCCTTAGTGTAGTCTGAATCAACAAAACCTATTACGTTCACATGGTTGCCATGATCTGTCCCATACACCAAACCCACGTTTGCATTACCATAAATATTTTATAATCTACTTCACTGCTTCCCAATGATTTTTACCCGGATTCGTCAAAGATTTGCTAACTAGAGTTACCACATACGTTATGTCTTGCCTCATGCACACCATCAAGTACATTAAGCTCCCAACCAAAATTGCATATTGCACCTTACTCATTCTTTCAACATCACAATCCCTAACCAGAAAATCCTTCAACGACATCTTGAAGTGCCTACCAAATGGCATCTAAACTGATTTCCCATTTTCTATTCTAAAATTATATAAAACCTCAGAAAAGTACCCTAATTGTGACACCCTTAGAATCTTGCGACTTTGATCCTTGACGATCTCTAATCTTCTTTAATTCCCTGAGCTCCTTCATGTCAAACTCCTTTCTAAAGAAAGACTTAGTAGACCTACCCTCAGCCTTGCTCTTACAAGCAATCAACATATCATCTATATATAACAATGGATATATATACTCACATGGTGCATAACTTCTATAATATATGTAGCTATCGTAACTGCTATGCTTGAACCCATTGCTCAACACGTACTCATCGAACCTCCTTATTCATTGCCTAGGTGACTACTTCAACTCATAAAGAGATTTCTTTAACAAACATACCTTGTTCATATCCTGGTTGATGCCTCATGTAGATCACTTCTTCAAGATTTGCATGTAAAAATTTCGTCTTTACATCAAGCTGCTCCAACTCATAATCTCTACATGCAGTCAATGCAAGTATTACCTAAATAGATATGTGTCAAACTACCGACGAAAATACATTATTGTAATCAATACTGTAGAACCGTAGAGGGGGGTGAATACGGTTTTCTTGACTTCTTCAAAGTTTATAAAACTTCAAGTCTTGAAAGAGCCGAGTGGCGTACTAATCTACTTTGCAATAAGAACAATAAGTAGATAGAGAGAAGACGAGAGAAGAAGAGACACCACGATATATACTGGTTTGGGAAGGGGGTTTTGTCCTTCTGTACGTCCAGTTGCGAATCTACGACTCAGATACTACACAAGTATAACCCTTATGGTGGACTACAAACCGTATTACAATTTAACTCCACTGACTTTCAACAAAGCCCGACGCTCACAAAGAATAGTTACTACCTATGATATTCCGCCCTCGGAATCCACTCTTAAGAACCTGTGATTCGACTTAAACTTTAAACTTTAAAGCCTTCCCCTTGGAAGCTTATCAAACCCCAACTAGATCTCCAATGATCTAGGCTTGATCCCACAGATACAAGACTTCCCTTACAACTCGATTGATTTGAAATAAGATAGTTGAACCAAGTCCTAACCTAACCTAGAGACTTG
This sequence comes from Tanacetum coccineum, assembly GCA_026074375.1. Lineage (NCBI taxonomy): Eukaryota > Viridiplantae > Streptophyta > Magnoliopsida > Asterales > Asteraceae > Tanacetum > Tanacetum coccineum. The sequence continues at coordinate 8,513 of BQNB010002052.1, read as the reverse complement.
ATTCTAATAGAAAGGGTATGAGAAAGAAGACCCTCGACAAAACACACAAGTATGGATTAGGTACTTGCGTGGCTCTCTTGCGGAGATGTGTGTTCTAAAATGGATGATAGAAGAGAAGATTAAGAACAAAAAGGTGTTAGACTTAGAGGTTAGAGGAGAGAAAAGAGAGGAAAGAATGTTTGCAAGAGGTGAGGAATACAAAGGCCAAGGGTGGGTATTTATAGGCAAAAATCCCAAATGTTGTAAAAACATTTCGCGAGTGGCGCGCTACCCATGCGTTAGCACGTAGCCAGCATGCCAGATTCTCAAAATGTTTTCTTTGGGATTTTGGCGTTTTAAATACCTGTACTTGTTAAACCTCCAGTTGTACTCCATGCTATGACATTTCAATTATTCTTACACTCAAGGTCAACCAACTCAGATAGCCATTTGATAAAAAAATTTGTGAAGTATTTAAAAGCGTTTTGCTTATCCGATATTGTAAAGAGAGAAAAGAGTTATCAAAAAGGGGTATTTTAGGTATTTCTCAAAGTGTAACTAGCTTGGTTGAGATCCAACTAAAGGTTTGAAAAGCTAGTTATGTAACATCTCGTTATTTAAGGTCATTTTACGACTCAAAACATTCCATTATTTATTTTTAGACTTTTACGCGTTTGCTTTTAATTTTCGTCGTTTAGTTAAATCGCGTAAACTAAAAATCAACATTCAACGTAAACGGACATCAAACAAATAAAAGTTTATGTTAAGCAAGTGTTATATAATTATTACGAGGATAATTTATAACTTTTCATATTTTATTTTTATTGGTTACGTAAAACGTTTACGTTTCGCAATAAAATACATTTAAGCATACCCGGAAGCACCAATACCTATCTATACTCAAACAAATACCCACTTTTATACCCAATACATAAAAATTAAATATTTTCTAGTGAGGTCATTTGGATTGATGAAGTGGCTTGATCAAGGGTGGATGAGGAAGTATGTGTGTTGTGTTATTTGAATTCAATCTAAGGGAGGAGAACTGAGTAAGGGTGATTTGGTATTGATTAAGTGGCTTGATCAAAGGACTGAGGATGCTAGAGTGTGTATATGTGTGTGAATTCAAATTGTTGTGAGGGAATTAGGTAAATAGTAGATATGTGGATGGAGTATGTTTTGATGGATGTGGAGGAGCACTATGTAGGGATATTAAAGGAACAGAGTACAACAAGAATAAGGGGGTAATTATGTAAGGTATTGTGAGTTGTTTCATGTTGGGTATTATTTGGGGAAGGTTTATGTGAAGAGGATTTTAGGATTGAAGAAGATTGTAAAGATGAGGAGTATGGAGGTAATGATGTTTAGGATGGAATCAAAGGAATGATATGGGTTTATAATAACATTGCCAATAAGAGAGAAAAGACTTGGTAAATGTGATTATGGGATGATTTAAGAAAGAAGGAATGTTTAAAGTGTGTGTGTGGAGGATATAATCATTTGTTAGGTAAGAAGGATAAACAAATGATTAGGAAGAATGGGTTGTAGGATTTTATAGATGAGGTGTGGGAGTTTTTAAGTCATCTTGTACATATAAGGAATACATGTGTGAGTTTGTAATCAATAATGGATTTGATCACTAATCATCTTGATGCAAACAAGCTAAATGCTTTGTATCTCAAGTAAAGCATATCCCATAACAGGAAAGGATGCGTTTACGCATAGTGACCTTTGACTTAGTTTGACTAGTAAGGGAGTAAAACCCGTTACGTGATTAGGAACAATGTAAATCCGGATTAAGGTCAAATGAATACTTTTGTTTGATGGTATGTTGAAAATATGATCATATTAGGTTTAGAAAGAAGTTTCGGCCTTGGCTAGAGACGTTTGATAAAAAGATTTGTGTTGGCGTTTTATCGAGAAACGGGAAGATTCGTTTTTGCTCTTCTCTTTAAGTCTAAACCTCATTTGGAGCATTTTTAAATGCTCAAATATCATATGCATACCCTTATTGAAGTTTCCACATGTGTCGGGTAAGAGGAAAGCCGACAAAGCAAAATCCGTAAAATTGGATTTCGTATGTGGCGCGCTGACGGTGCCCAGGCGCCAGACTTTGCAATCATAGTGATTTTAGGATTTAGGCTATTGTTTGTTATTTTGTTTTACGAACATTTATTTATCTGTTAAAACATAAAGGAGATCCTAGTCAATGTTTCACCAACAATCTCCCCCTTTTTGATGATGACAAATAAAATTTTGGAAAGCAAATAAAATTACAAACGTAGCAAAGATGAAGATCGCCGTTGATGTAGTTTGCATCTTGATCTTAGCCTTTAGATTTGGTAAAGCTTGAACATTGTCTTCACCTTATGAATCTTACATAGCTTTTCTACTCTCATGTACGCCATGTACGTTATTGCTCTTTGTGTTGTTCCCTTTGAGTTAGTGATCAAAACTATAGAAGTTAAGATAAACTAACTCATGACTTTAAGAAATGTGATTAGTTTAGACAAGATATATGTATAAAACAGTAAAGAACACAAAACTAAATTGTCAAATGTTTAACTCTTATATTTATTAAGAATTATACCCCCCGTTGTATGCGGAACTACAATGGGGATTGAATGACAATGTGTGTGTGTGTGTCTATGTGTGTGTGATCTCCTCACTAACAACTTTGCATAAACCTAAAGTGTTATGTAAAGCTGACTACTATGCTAACCAACTGAGCTCACTTAGGGACTTAGTATATTTAGAGGCGTAGGTGTTTGTGAAAGATACGAATTTAAATGTACAAACTTAACTACTCCTTTACAAGACGTTTGCTATTTATACTACATAGGTAGGGTCATACCCACATGGGTCATAAGTGTGTGTCCCAATGCTGATAGGCTAGTACATATTGTACACTTTTGTATCTATCACATTTCTATTCTAAGTATAGCACAAACACACTTTCTAAGGTCAGTACTAACACTGACCCTGCCTTTATACCCTATTCAGGATAGTTTAAATCAGGCAGATAAGAGCTTGGACTTATCTGTTTCAAACTATCCTACCTATTCTTCAGTCTTTCATCTTTAGGGTCTTCTAGTTGTTGGAGATCGTATGGAGTTCAGTGAGTCTATTGCCACAACTCACTGAACCCAACACCTTCTTCTTTGGCTCAGGCTTCATTCACTGAGAACCACCTCACTGAATACTAGAGTCTTTTTTGTAGACTCAGGTTGAGCATCTTGAAGGTAACTCACTGAGTGACTGCTCACTCAGTGACCTTGAATTGTTAAAGGTTATCACTCAGGATATTTTGTATTCAAATCCAAGTAAAAGATAATTAGGCACTAAATGGGCCTAACAATCTCTCCCTATTTGGATATAAATATAGCCTAAGTGTTTTTCAGTGTGAGTGAGTAAATACAGCTTCTTCTCACACTATGTCTAGAAAGAAAGTAAAAGAAATTTGTAACTTAAAAGTACTTCATTGATTAGGATTATATTTCCTACCAATCTATTACAAAAGATAAACAAAACATTACAAAAGTACTTAGTCTAATTTGTATCCAATTGCTTCCAACTTCACTTTCTAAGACTGAAGCTTCTCTTGGTCAGGGTTCTCGGCAATCAACTTCTTCAACTTGAGGCTAAATCTGGCATTCTCTAGGGTCTTGATCATTAAGGCCATCACTAAATATGATACCGGAAATTACTCTCAACTATGAATGTCTTTCTATTCTTTGGAAGGCTTGATCACAACACATCGTGAAGAATATACATACTTAGTTCTTTAATTACCATATTGTTTATAAAGGGAACACCTTCAAGGAGACTTCTGTTACACTCTCATACAGGCACTTTGATTTTAGGTTCCAATTCCATGTGCTTCCTCTTTCTTCCCGAGGATTGGGATGGAGCTTGTTTAGGGATAGGAGCAGGAAGAGCTAACTGAATTCCAAGCTCTTCATGTATCTTCTTCAGTCTTTCATACCTTTTTTCCAAGGATACCATCAGGTCTTTTACAATTGTGTTCTTTTTCTTTGGATGATTGGACCCAAGACATCCAATCAGTAACTCTCCAAAATCAGAGAAACTTAAATGGGCTATGAACCTCAATGGTTCTCTTTTCATTGTTTCTAAAGACTGTGAGTACTGCTGGTTTGGAGTTGGGATGAATTCTGACATCTGTGATAGGTTCTGGCTTGAGTCTGTTGGAGATAGTCCACATGTACTGCTCAGCTCTTTTCTTGTTGAGCTCCATCAGTCTCTTAACCTTTTGAGAATTCCCTCTCTTGAGGACTTGGTGTTTAGCATCTTGAGCTTTCTTAAACTTCTCACCTGCTTTTGCACTGACAATTATCTTAGGATCAATTCTAATCTTCTTAGCCTCTTCCTAAACAACTTTGATCACTTTAGTCTTGGTCATTTTAAACATTTTGGCTTCTTCAGCAGCCTTCTTGATCTGTTCTTCTTTGTCCATATAGGCTTGTATTTGCTCCTCAGTAAGCTGGAAATTTTTTTCATTTATTTCATAAGGCACAAGTATTGGAGCATCAGGATCATTGCAAGCACAAGCTTCTTTGAAGAAGGTTCAAGTTTTTCCTCAGTAGCAATGACCTTTCCTTTTCTTTGTGTAACTTGAGGTTCATGTGGTGCTATATAAACCACTGGACCCAATAGGTTGAGGAATTTGGATTCTAGGGTGTGTCAGTGAGAGTTTGATAGTTGATGGAGAGCTCATCATTTCTAATTCAGGGTTGGGCCTCATTAGTGGTTTGACTATTGAGATTGGAATTGCTCTTGTTTGTCTCTTATGCTCTTGCTCCTTTTTAACTTTGTCTTTAGTTTTTTGGGTTTCCATGTCATTAGTCTCCCCCTCAGTTTAAGAAGGAGGTTCTTTAGTGACACCTTGTGTGACATTCTCCCCTAACATTTGTTAGCCCTTAAATGATAGCAAGTATTGTTTGTGGCACACTACTGGAGGGGGTTAAAGACTGACCTTTGAATGCTTAAAAGATCTCTGCCATCATTGATTTGATTTCGGAAGTATCTGACTTGAGGGACGAGAGATCTGCCTGCATAAGAGCCTGAGTGTGCTCAATCTTTGTAAGTATGGGGCCAACATTCTAGGACATAGATGTGATGTTTTAGTAAGACGTAACCCAGGTTGCCAATTGATCATTGTGAGCATCAAAAGCAGCTTCACATTTTTAACCAAGGACTTGAGTACAAAGAAATCAAAAGTCTTTGCCAGGGATAAAAGTTTAGTGATGTTGTGAGTATTTGCTGTGTAGGCTTCAGTGGCTTCAAGCACGTTCTTGTTAAGTGCAGGATCTTCTTTAACAGCTTCCTGAACAGCTTTAAGTATCTTAGTGAACCCATTTAGGCTTTGAGAGGATCAATCCTTTATGTGTTTTTTGTCAAGGATTTCATGGGTTCTCATTAAAACAAGCTTGTCTTTTTTTTATCCCTTATGATCAACATTTCTCATAATACCCTTCAATGGATGCCTGAGGTCCAGCATAAGAATCTGTAGCTTCTTTTGACTTTCCTACTGATCTTCAGTTATCCTATTATAACAACACTCTAAAAAATTTTCCAATAGAACTTTACAAGTGTTCTTTTCAGTGAGTGGAGAATGTTGTCACAACTTCTTGAGTTTAGGAATGGAGGAGTCAGAGTCTGGTCTTTAAGATATGAGATGGTTCAGGGGTTGTTTTTTTGGTGGGTGGGAGACTGAACTTCTTAATCATTGTATGGAACTGTCTTCATCTATCTCTTCCTCCAGCCCCAATAAACTTCATCTTCATTACTTTCTTGAACTATTTCATCATCAAAGAGTAGTAAAGCTTAGACATCACCAAAGTTGCAAGTTGCAAGGTTTCAAAATCCAGCTCCACTTCAGAAAAAGTCTTGCCTTAATTTTTGGTTAGGGATTGGTACCTCAATCTAGTGGACTGAGTTTCATCCACATGGTACTTAGCACTAGTCCTTGAGAGATCAGCAACAGGATTGGTTAGTGGTTCCATGTCAGCGGGTGGTTTTAATCCCTCTGAGTCTTTGTCCCCACGTGGCGCTTCAGGTAACGGTGTGGTTTTAACCGTACCCAAACCCCCCACCCCCAACCCCACCCCCCCCCCACCCACCCCACACCCCCCCACCCCCCTATCAGAATGTAGTAGAAGGCAATCTCTTATCAAGGGCTGAACGTTTCCCCCTGAGTCTTTGGGATCAATAGTTGTACTCTCAAGCAAAGGTTGTGATTTACGAGTTCCCTCGTCGAGTTGAGTGAAAGGAAATCCCATACCAACGAGTTGTATGTTTCTCTTTGGATCTTGGGGATTAGGTACGTTGTTTGAGGAGACTGAGTAGGATTGCTCAGAACCCTCCGTTGGCCCAGTAGGTGGTGTTACTTGGGTCTTAGTGGGTGTCTTTTTGGACTTATGCTTTTGTCTCTTCTTAGAGAGTGCTCCTGAAACCTCAAGGCCCTGTGACTTGGGTAAGGGTAGGAGTCACAATCTAAGACTTTACTTTTTTTTCTTTCCAGAGAAAGGAAGTGGAGACACTAAGTCCTTCTGATTGTTTATAGCAATCATAGGGGCCGTCAATTCAATTTTAGTGACTTTGGATGGGTCCTTTAAAAAATTTGAGTTACTCAGGATGGTAGGAGAACTCCCAAAAGTTTCATCCTAAGTGTAGTCAGAACCTAGTAACACTTCAGACTTATTCAGTAGCTTGGTTACGAGATCACTGTAAATGATCTCCCCTATGTCAACCTCAGTCCCAATGATGAGACTGTAGGATAAAAGCTGTTGGATGGAGTTGACTTATTTAGGGAAGGAGTAGTTACCGCCGAGAACCTGAATCACAAAAGTGAACAGAATTCTCCAAGCCACAGGAAAAGAGTTTTTCAGGACTGGGGTTTTGTCCAGGTAACTCGGGTTGATGGCAATTTTGCCTAATTCTTTCTTTACAATTTAGGTGCAGGATGAGTCACATATTTACCATTATTATAATCAAGGCTAGTTGATAAACAAAAGGTGTGAAAGTCAAGGGTCAAAGGTCTTTACCTATTCAAAGTTGCAAACTTGATGAGGAATTCCTTAAGTGGGCATTTCTTAGGCTCATCAGTTGATGGAAAAAGGTCAAAAGCAATAACAGTGCTCCAAAACTCCCTGAGGAAGTTCTGATAGACCACTGAGGGACAGTTGGTAAAAGCATTATACAAAGGACAGTTTGGCAAAAATTTCATTATGGGCTTGTAGGCAGGCACATTTGGTGGGTAGTTAAAGTTACCCACCACATTGTTGGTCTGAAAAATTACGTTGTCCAGAGTCATGTTTTTCCATTAAGGAGCATACTTGATTGTTTGTTGTTCTGCCATTTTGATATGAGTAATGTTTTGAAAAACAAAAAAGTTTAATGGCAGAATGCCACACATCAAATGGTCACAAGTTTATTTCAAACTTGATCGCTGCCGTGAAATGCGTGATATGTTGTCAAAAGGGACTATACGAAGATGGATATCTTTGTATGGAACACGATTGACCAAAAAAAACGTTTGAAAGAAGTATTACAATGAATAACTGATTAAGAGATAAGCCTTTTACCGAAAAATTGAAGAACACCTACACTTTTTCTTTGAGAGAGAATTTGAGCAGAGTTTATTTGCTTTTGGAAATTTATGTGTGTTTATGTTTTGAAGAAGGGTATTTATAGAGGGTGTATGAAAAGGTTTTGATTACTTTAAAATTTTCATTTTTTGGAAAAAGTTAAAATTGTTTTGGGAACGCATTTAATGCTATAACCCACTAGTTGCACGATTCCCTCTTTTACGGCTATAGTGTAGCCGTTTTGTTGTCTTTCACTTTTGTAGTCATGACGTATGGATAACGATTAAGAGTCTTTTGATAAGACATGTTGGGAATAGATTGTGTGCATGGGAGTGAGCATTAAATGCTTTTTGGGGTTAATTGAGTGAAATTAGAAGTGGGGGCCCATGACTATTGGATGACAGTTAGATAAGGAATATTTGTTCCTTATTTAATGTGTTCAGTCACCAACCTAGGAGATTAAGTAACTAAATACTTGGAGCATTTAGTTACTTCATTTAATATGTCCCTCAGCGTCATGGGATTCATGTGGGTTTCAAGAAGATGGTTTCAGGGAGAAGAATATACACCATACTGAATACGATTAATCAGGGAGACTGATTAATCAATATTCAACATGCCTAATTCTGCTTTTAGTCTGGTAAAAGTAGGTTTATCCAAGGGTTTAGTGAAGATATCACCTAGATGATACTCAGTGGGGATGAAGTATAATTCAATATCTCCTTTGAGGATGTGATCCCTGATGAAATGATATCTAATATCAATATGCTTGGTTCTTGAGTGAAGTACTGGATTGTTAGATATTGCAATGGCACTGGTGTTGTCACAAAAGATGGGTACAATCTTATAATGTTGGGTTTAAAAGACTTCAAGATATTCTTAGAGTTACTGCTGCTCAGGTATATATTAGTGCTGTCAAGCATAACT